>OX411308.1:160457646-160595146 GCA_948150685.1 Rhaphigaster nebulosa | reverse complement strand
TATTGACACACACACAAGCTCTTGTTTTTGGAGGTCTCATTCCGTTATTGAATGCCGTTTTCTTTCAAAGTTCTGTTTTGTCAAATTTATGGATGTAATGAAACAACGCATATAATTGATAACTGAACACTTTATTTAGAATACTATTTATAGATTATAACAAATATCATATGGTTATCGTCAAATGTAATCGAGCGTGCCGCTAATCGATTGCGGATATGACAAGTTCTCAAGAGATTTCTTCGTGTTCCTTGACAACATTAGAAGTGTCTATGTCACTAGATAATAGAAGTCAACGGTTTCAACATTTTAAGAACCCGCTTAACTTAAATCTTACTCTCCTACTGCAGACTTGTTCAGCTCACAAATGGGGAGGGAAAAACGTATTTTACACTCAATTTTAACACTTTAAACAAATAATACAAGTGTTTGATTAGAGTGGGAAAAAAATCGCGTTTATAACCTTTGTCGCCGAACCATATTATCTCTGTATTAAATGTCGATGTACCTTCAAATAAAGTATCCCTTTCGACTCTTCAGTTTCAATCAAAATCTACCATATTGTTTATATTGATATTGAAGTCTAATTTACCAAATCTGAGATGTTTTATATTATATTTTTATATATTTTTTGATGAAAGCCTATTTTGACCTTCAAGTAACGTACCAATTCCGGTTTGCCAATTTTAACCAAAAATGTTATTTATATTAACCAATGTGAGAAATGATGAAAATCAATAATGAACTTCAAGTAAAGTACCAATTCCGGTGATCAAGTAGTTATGCTAGCTAATAGACTATTAGCCTGGCAGAAGATGAAATTCAATTGGATAGACATTCAGCCTATTTTGCATTTTACAGGGGTTTGAGTTAAACTCTGAAGATCCTTGGACTTCAGATATTTGGCTCAAACAAAAACCATGTTAAAGAACATAAAATGCACAATATTTTTTTTCCAGTATTCATGCCTCTTCTCTCAGACCTGAAACTTTTTAATGAAGTAGAATACTATAAAGACTCCATAAAAATTTAAGGTGAGTCTTAGTTTTATCTTTAATATTTTTAATTTGAAAAGAGAAGATTTTCATTTGGAAACCGTTAACGATTACCTATTTTTTTTTTTTTTTTTTTTTTTTGTTTACCTATTTATTTACAATTAAGTATGGCCCTGAATACTGGAAAGAAAATATTATGTTTTTTAATGCTGTTAACATGGTTTACATGTTAACATCTAAAAAATTAATGAGTATCTGTTTTCAACTCTCTGAATATAGTATCAATATAAGTAATAAAATAAAAAATAAAATAATTTTGCCAGCAACCTTTTCATGATTTGAAATGGATTGGCTCATTACTAAGACGTACTACCTACTTCCCAAAAAGTCCGGAATCTTAAATATTTGTGATAAAAGCTTTTCTTACTGGGACAGCGTTAATTAGCATTTGTGGAACCTAATTAAAAGTTTTCACTGGTTTCTGATAGGTTGCAGCAGCGGAAGAGTGAAATATAAAGGTATTCCATATTACTTATTATTCCATACAAACGCACCCCCACATTAGGAAATATGTCGCTATTTGTTATCGAGATGATTTAAATAATCGAAATGTGGGACGTTTACACTCCTTTGGGTATATAACAAATTTAAATCCCATTTCAACATGGTTTCTGATATTCACCTTGGGTTTAGGTTATCTTAAATGCAAACTTTTCTTGTTTGCAATTAACGTTTGTAAAATATGTTAACAGACTTAAATAATCATGGCTAATATCGGAATTTTATGTTTTAGATGAATTCACGTACCTCCCAATGTTATCATCGGGAAGTGTCAAATTTTAGAGAACATAGCAAACCTCCAGTGAAACCAAACCATTTTATAGGAAACCACAGAATTCTGGATGAACTGAAAACAATCAATAAGCCAAGTCGCAAGATAGGGAGGAACAACGAGGAAGCAGAGACCGAAAAAATAAGTAAAAAAGGATCTGATAAAATAAGTTTTTCACACCGTGCGGTAGTCATGCGAAAAGCACATCCCGGATTAAACGCCGAGAATGAGCGAGTGAAGCAAGGGGAGATAAACAGGTTGACTAATTATTTTTTACCAAAAGTGCACAAATTGAATCCGTCCCAGATATCTCAAAGCATTATAATGAGATCGAAATTGGCCAAGCTTCTTCCGAAGAAGGAATTACAGCCGAAGTTGTATCCGAGGTCGAGTATTTTAATGCAGAAGCATTTACGCCTTCTCAAACCATGCGAAAATTATAACAAAAAACGTCATCTAGACAAGATACTGGACGAGCCTAAAAAAATCACCTCTAAGGACAAACCTAATCCATTGAAACAGCGAGGTATGGAGGGTACACGATTCGCTTGGAAGAAAACTTTGGAGAACACTCCAAGTGTTGTGTCCAAGTCTGGTTTCTTGGAACAAGCTATGAAGTTGGTAAAGCAAAAGCAGGGAGCGAGCAAAGAAATCATGAGCCCGCTCCATTACATGATAAAATACGCCAAAATTTTAGCTAAAACTGTAAAATCTAAAGAACGATGAGAATATTAAAGAAGATTTGATTACTTTTAAGGTTTTATGAAAACATATATTCAATATATCTGAAATTTAAGCAGGATTTCTCGGTCCAATAAACTATCACTAAAGAAGTTTTTTTGATTTTAAGGCCATTAATCAAATCAGCAGAGATACGAACTATTTTTTTTTTGTATGCCAATTTTTAAGCCAACGACATTCTTTCTTACAACTTTTAACCTTTAATGATTTATCTTTCTTTCTCTGTGTCATGATACCTGGCATAAATACTCAAATCGAAAATAAACTATATTATAATGAACCATTAGGATTTGATCGTCACAAAAATATATAAGTGACTTTGTATATTTGTTTTAATAAAACCATTATTTTTATATGCTAGACAAAATTTTAACGCAAAATACAAGGAGGAATTTGATGGAAATGGTTCAATATATAGTTTCAGGAAAAATTGTACTGCCTTAATTTCATGCACAAACAAGTCTGGCGCCAGATAAAAATTGGCACAAATGTTTCTCATCGGTTAGTTAAAAGTACTGCTGAAGTAGATCAGCCTCCAAACACGCCCCTCTCCCCTCCACCATAGGGTGGGAGGCGAATCATCAGCACTTAAGATCGACGACTGATCATGATGAAACTCCTTTACTAAAAAAACTAAGCACTTCTTGGGTTAGTTAGTAAGGTAATTTTTTTTGTGTGTGTATCTGTATATTCTACGCATGTCATTTCCTAGAAACCCATATGCTTTTGTTTGGTTTTTATGGGCTAAACCCGTCTATGTACTCCAGCTAGGGCAGACAGAACGGGTTATCCTACAGGTTACCGACCTGTTCTAGTCAGAATGAGAATATTTAAATTTGAATTTATATCTTCTGTAATTTTTTTCCAATGTTATACATTATATATCACGCAAAGAATGCACACTTTGTTAAATTACAACAAAATATAAAAACTGGAAAAAACTTAAGGGTTAACACTGCAAGAGACTATAATAATAAACTATATACTTGGAATGCGAAACAACAGAATGAAAGAAGGATTTCTATAAAAAAGTTAAAACCCTATTTGTCATGAACTTTATTTATTCTATTACTCTCCATTTTAAATTTTTTTTATAATGGTTATTAAATATTACTTGTATAATATACGTTTTTTTAAATAAAATTGAGGTAGGATGCAATCATATTTGCATACATATTAAAAATGAAAAAAGAACTTTTCATGTTAAAATTATTTACAAATGCATCTTAAATTACTTAAAACATCTTAATATAAAAGTGCCTAGAGGGGGACAAAAAGATTATCCGAGTTTCTGGAGTGAAAGATACGGAAAACCGGAGATGGGATATTCTACTATAATAAATAAAAATAATTATATTATTTTATTATGAAAGAATAAATTAATTTTATTCCAAACTATAAATTAAAGAATGGATGAACAATTTATTGTTTGGGATATGATGTCCTTTAAACTGCAGGGGTAACATCCATTAAGTTATAACGGGACCAAGTTACAATTTAATAGATAATTCCCATCAAGTTTTAATGATGAATATTTCTTCTTCGTGAATGCAAAATAAAAAGAAAAGAAACAATGAACCTCATTGATGGTTATCGACTAAGAGAACTTGATGTGTCTATTAATACTTGTTGCTAAACTGAATGATGCGATTTTTTATTCAATCCTGTTTTGTGAATGGAAACTGAACCCATCAACGTAGGGAACACGAGTTGGATTTTTTTTTTAATTCAGAGCACACAAAATAGTATTACATTTTACGCTGTTTTCGAAAATACGAAAAGAATATAAATCTTCTCTAAAAGTAGAGCATTTGTCTCGGATTGGAAAATGCTGGGGGATGAATGAGTACGGTGAGCATGCTCGACAAGTATTGACCCATTCCCTTCAGTATCCCGGCAGATCTGTTCCATTTCACCTTTCGCCAGGCTATCTCACAGAAACTGTAAACATTATGTTGTGAAAATAAAAGACTTTAGCTATCTACGTTACATTTAAAAAATAAATAAATAAATATATATTCGGAATTAATTTTAAATATTAATGATAGCAGAAAGCAACAGGCAGTATTATCGAAGACAGAAGTAAGTAATTGTTATTATTTTTTTACAATATATGTATTTGTTAAATTTTAATTATAATATTATTTAGAACCACGTATATTTATTATACTATGCCTACTATAATATATATATATATAATGCCTACAACGTTTATTAGAATAAATCAGCGAACAAAAAATTTTAATTTTAGCCCATCAAAACATTTAATTTCAATTACAACAAAAGGAAACCTTATATAAAATTATTCCGATGGACAAAACATTGGTGAAATATAAAAGCAACCTATACCTGTTGATTCTTGTCGATTACTTGTTGATGAAATATCCGTAGTCTCTGTCGTATTTACTTCGCAGTTCCTTTCTACTTTTAAATTATAAATATATTGTTTCTGTGTTTGTAATGGAAAAGGAGATAAGTCAAAATCATTCATTTTTTCATTATACAATTTTAAGTTTCAGATCCATACAAAATCCAGTTATTTTAAAGTGTGATTCAATTATCATGCTTTGAACTCACTCAGGTCGACATAGTGAAATCATTTTATATACGATTCAAGATGATTTTTCACGAATGGCACCGTTGATAAATGGTATCTACTGATTATTAAGCAAATTAAAATGTATAGAATAATAAATTAATCTATCTTTGTATTGCTTCATACCATTATTTCATAGTTACTTAAATTTATTACTATAATATATATATATATATATATATATATATATATATATATATATATATAATCTAATATAAACGTAGTTTATACATTTTCCACATTTAAAATACTTACTATTTATCCCTTAATTACACTTACATACGAAGAATAATTTGTTTTTTATTTTGTTCGATCCACTTTTATAATCTTACAAAGACAAGGTGGAAAATCATCTAATCAAATCAGTGTTTTAGAAAAAAAAATTGTATTTCAAAATTTTAAATATTTCTTATAACCATGCTGTCCTAAACATTACTTGGGTATAAAAGATCAATAACATTTCCTAAAAAAATATATAAGTAATAATGAGATTAAAAATTATGAATTTACAACCTGGATTATTAATAGATAGTTGTATTTATCAGCAATTAAGTGCTAAATATTTAAATATATTAATATAATTGTAGCTTTTATTTAATAAAGTTACATATAAAACACATATATTTTAAAAATTACATATATATGAAACGTTCTATGAAACTATTTTTCATTACTTTTGACCTGAAATAAATTTAAGTTATATACACATAAATACATACGAAAATATATATACACATACATATATATTAAGCCACATGATTCTAATTTAGCTGGAGGACGGATTTTAAAAGTTTCTAATTCTCAACCTTATTCTTATTGATAAAGAAATTCATTTTAAAATTATATAGAATGTTGAAAACAGTTTTCAATTTTTTTTGTATAATAATACGTGTGTCGCAAATTATAATAATGATAATAATGTCGATTTAAAAACTTTAAAATGCTTTCCTGAAAAAGAAATTCAAACCATGTTGGCCATCTTTAAGGCTAGAGCAATTTTGAGGTTCATTAATTGTAATTTCAGCTGGCTAATCCCAAACAAATTAGTATTTCATGCCTATCATAAATTAAAAACTTGTCCACATTAGTTATAGTATAGATTCATTGAATTTCAAAGAACTGAGCAGTAACTAACGCAGAATTTTTTTTTTCGGAAGGGAATTTAAATTTTTTTCGAGGAGAGAGGGGAGAGGAGAGGATTTTAATAAGAAGGCTCATAATCACCTAAATATTTATAATCGGCAAATTTGGTGAAAGTTTCAAGGATAAGCATGCAAATTGGATCAAAAACTATTGATAAGATAACCAAAAATATTACTCAAAGTACAAATCTTATGTTGGTGGGCTTGAAAATTATATGGTTATGTGCGATTCCGGGAGGGGGAGGAGGGGAGGAGGAGAATATATCTCCCTGAGTTACTTTGGTTCATTTGCCAAGCTGGTCAGCTTAGGTGATTATGGTTAGCATAGTGGCCGGAACAATAATTATATAATGAATACCAAGATGATAATTAAACATACAAATAAGCAGATGAAATGTGGAGGTACCGAAGCGAAGGAAACAAACATTTGAAACCCAAATATTAGTTTAAGGAAATATTAGTTCCACGTTAAATACAAAAAAAAAACTGCGCTCCATTCATCACTGATCACTCCATGATCACCTGATCATTTATTAGACCTGATTATAATTTTACTACAATTAATGATAAAACATAATGTTTCTCCTTAAAATTCAATGTCACTGAAAGAGAAGAATTTTCAAAAAAAATAAAGCAAATTTTAATTTCTGTTATATATTGAAAAATTGTTGGCACATACTATACTAATAATTAGCGAGAAGTTGGTCAGGTTGGCGGTCAAAATTCAAACAAAATTTGTAAAAAAAAAAAAACAACAACTAATTAATTATTATTGAATGCCGACGTTTCACCCCACGTATAAAATTTCTTCAGAACTACCTATTACTTTCGCCCATTTTCAGTTATTATTTTATATAATTTCTGTTATGTCCCTTCTTAATTACTTTGAGCATTGTTGCCGCATTTATCCTCTCCCATCTCTTATCCCTTTCTTTATTGCTTACTCATTGATGCTAGAGATTAGCCTTCTCAGCACCGTTCCAATTTGTTAATTTGTTAATTTATTAGAACATACGATTTTTTTTAATTATATACTTTATGATTTTATATCTTTACTGTTATTCTGTAGTATAGTTTATATGTTAGATATTTTCTCTTTTGATCAACGTTTAATTACCCCTTTGTCTTCTTTGTTATTTTTAATCCTGTTTATTTATTAGCTTTACACGTTTACCTTATTCTTTTTACTTCCTTGTACGAAGTAAAGGAAGTATTGTAATCGCGAAAATTTTCGATTTTCAGATTTCAACGGAAATATCCATTTTTGACCATCCCTGAATCCATTTTGACTTGCTTCGTCGTGACCTCTGTACGTACGTTCTTATCTCGCATAATTCAAAAACGATTAGTCATAGAAAGTTAAAATTTTGTATTTAGGATTGCTGAAAAATATAGTTGCGAACCTCCCTTTTTGGTCACTACATATATTCATCATCATTGTTGCTTCTTCTTTTTAGCCCTGAAGAAAGCCTGCGATGTAGCCCGAAGCGATGGCGTTCAATAAATAGTTTTTCGAAACTATATGTAGACTGTTTTATAATTTATTTCCAATTGATATAGTTAGATTACCAAATACAGTCTCAATTCATTATATCTTTCATTGTAGCTTTCGGTGTCCAACATCATATAAGTCTCTTTCGGATCATCACTCCGTCATAAGGGGGTTGTTATTTTGAACAATAGTCCATCGTCTAAAATATTATTTGTATATTCTTTCCCCAGACCTGCATGAAAGATGCAGAACCTAGCACGCAGGGGGTCCGGTATGTTCTCTTTCCCATGTAGGTCTGGGGAAATAATATACAAATAATATTTTAGAATGTATAATTAATTAGAATATTCAAATAACAACCCACCTTCCCCTTATGACGGAGTAATGATTCGAAAGAGATGAATATGGCACTGGATACCGAAAGCTACTCACAATGAAATAAAATAAAATATAATGAATTTATACTGAGCTTGGTAATCTACCTATAACAATTGTAAATAGTTTTTTTTTTCACCTTATTTGGATTTCTGTATGCTTAAGCTATGTCCACACTATGTAATAAATCACATTATATAACAGGTTTTATAAAAGCTGTACCTACAACATTCCTATAAACTCGCATGAAAAATGTTATACAACAATGTTTTCAAACGCGGTTGTGCAACTTATTTTCGGTTATATAACTAATTATATGCTAGCCGGCGATTGTTGGTAAGATCAAATGAAGTTACATTTTCGTCCGCCCCTCTCTGTCGTTCTTGGCATTCGTTCATTAGCCTGTCCAGTGTTTTTTCAGTTTATATATATATATCGATTTTCAGTAACAGAAATTCTAAGTCAACTCTCCGTTCTTACGAAGTGCTTCCGTCTGTTTGCATTTCTCCTATTAATGAGTCATAATCATCTCTCTCGAGATCCCTCAAAAGTGAAGTCCCACTGTACAGCTGCCGAGCTCGTAGTGAGGTTTTCACACAGTTGCTTTGTTTACCATGAGTTACCAAAATCTCATCAGCAGCTGCCGAAATCACTAAATCTTCCTCGCTCCTCGCCATTATGACAACTTATCATATGTCTACAGATTCATTTTTTTGTTGTAATTTTGTTATTGAAATAAATTTCTCTCGTTCTTTTCAATAACAAAGTTGTATAAAAAAAAAATCGTTATGATATAAGTTTGTTATAGCAAAGTGTTGACCTAGCATTGGAGAAAGCTTTGTATTTGAGTTTGTTTGTGGATTTTCAATCGTCTTATGAATATAATTTGTCTAAACTATTCCTCAATCAATTTAAAAGTGTGGATATATTTTATTATTATTATTATTATTTTATATTTATTTGGCAGTTAAGTGATGCCTGAGGTAATGGCAGTAGAGCTTGCTGACGAGCCTGACTTGTCCACTTTCGAAAACAAGACAGGCCTCGCCGAAGACATGAAGTTTCTGGCGTCGATGCCGGAGCTCTGTGACGTCACATTCCTCGTCGGGGACACCAGGGAGCCCGTCTGCGCTGTCAAAGCTGTTCTCGCCTCCAGAAGCAGGTATTTTTATCCTTGAAATATTCAGTATGATATAAATACCTAATTGGATTATTGTAAATATAAAAGAATCTGATTAAAAAAAAGTCCATCTAAACATTATAATCTAGAAAATTATTATAATTCTCTACAACTCAATACTCCCAGAGGTTTACAACTTGTAAGGATTATAAAATATAGGCATCATTCAAGGCAGAAGTTCAATTATATAATTCATGAAAGTCTGCAGTATGTGACGCGTAAATATTTATAAAGTATGAGATCTACTATACATATTAGTTTCGATTGACATTAAAAATCTAAATTTACGACCTCGGCAAACGACCGAAAGTTTATTTTATACAAGAAAAACTCTAACATTTTCCTTTGTTTTTCATTCCATGCTCAATATCTTGGAAACTGTCTATCGCCCAAAAAATGATGTAGAGCGAATTTGTCAACAAAAAAAAAACCCTTAAAGAGTGCTGTAATAGTACTTGAGTTACTGTTTTTTTAAAAAACAGATTTTTTTCGAAAAACGGAAAATTACCATTTTGTGACTTTATTTTGAAAAATATCATGGAAACTGCTATTTCTACGAAGAAGATCATTATAAACTATTTTGAAGTGAATTTAACTAGCTTTAATTTGAGTACTAAGACGTCTGCATGTCTAATACTTTTTAAGATATCACACTTTTCTCAAGATGACTTATTATTAACTTATAAACGAATGTAAACTAATGCCAAAACCGTGTAAAAATATATTTCTTGCTGCTCAGGAGTGATAAAAATACCTACTATTAATCACATTTCATTAACTGAATTGATAATGAGCTGTTAAAAATTAATTTTTTTACTACTTACGTGTGCTATTAAACCTCAGACCTTATATTATACCTTTTTTAATGTAGTGTAAATTTACTAAAATTTGAGTCCTAATAAAATTTTGTATGTTTAATAGTACTCGTGATTTATAAATGTAACGTTATATACGTATTATGGTTAATTTCAGATAAGATTGGGCAGCCTGAATGCTACTCCCTCAAGTCTTAAAGCCCACTTTACACGGTCAGTATTATTAAAGCAATATTATTTGACGTGGTCTATATATTGCATGTTTCAATATTATTGCTCCAATATATCCCTCAGGCGGAATTCGAAATTGACCCAATAATATTGACCGTGTAAAGTGGGCTTAATGGGTTTAATGATGTTCTAATAAACTGATGTCCTGAAATGATGTATGGTCCAGGAAATGATGTATTTACACTTATTTTACAAATGGTGGTTTGAGTTTTAAGGCCTTTAAGCATTCGAAATACGGCAGGAAGGCTAGACTATTTTACATGCTAGCAACTTATTCTATTAATTTTTTTCTAAGAATTATAAATTAGTAAATATTCTTGAATTCGTTTTTGATGAAACAAAACTATTTAAATTATATAAAGTTTGTACAAGAAAAAAAAATTAGAAGACAAATGAAAAAAAAAAAAGAATCATAATGGAAGCTAACAGGTAATTTACGGAACATAATGCAAAAAATAATGCTTTTCTTATTTCAATATTTTTTTATTTAATTTTAACAATGTTTAAGCAAAAAGTATAATTTATTTTATTATTGATTATTTTTAATAATCCTAATGACACCAGGGTTTTCCACAAAATGCTCTATCAAGCTCCTAGCCCACAAAGGAAGAGAGACGCTCCACAGAAAGAGAACAAGCTAAGGATGTTCCTGAAGAGGAGTTCTGAACCTTTGCTGAACCTCCAAAATGCTGCTGCTCAAGTATATACATATATATATTTTCAATTTTGATTTAATTTCCTTCAAATAGCATTTTAAATTTTCTTAGGTGTGGTAATATATGGGAAGTTATAATGCTTTCATGTGCATTTTAAAAATTAAAAATCCCAAATCTTTTAATGTAGAATTTATTTTCGTCCAACGTTTCTTGTATAATAATTTGAGGACGATTTTGACAGGAAAGATTAGTTGCTTAGTAAAGCTTTGTTGAACCCCCTTTTTACAATTTGATCTTCTGCTATTTATTTAGTAATCAGTAAGTTGTTTATGAAAACATTTGTTAAACCTTGGTTTAAAAGGTTATGATTTTATTTATTATTGACATTTTTATTTATTTTGTTCTTTTACTGGTTTTAATTTAAATGTTGCATTAACTTTTCTGTTGTATTTTTTTTTTGTACTGTATTTTTCTGGTTATTTCTAAAAATAAAAACGTATCACGATGTAATGTATCAATATGATAATACAATACGTTTTTAAAAAATAAAAACAATATGTTTTCAGATATCTAAAAATTTTGTTCTTTAATTAAGTGTGCTTGAATTTGAATTCGATCCATTGGGATTATTAAAATTATTATTACTGTTTTAATTGAATCACAACTGTCGACTTCCGCTAGCTACGCTCGCTGAAGAAATAAACAAATCTCCAACGGATTCTTTTCAGTTCAGGTCGTGGCCTTACCGTAATTTAAATATAGTCATTTATGTTATGGAAATATCATACCCATTCTCTTAGACTTTATTTGACGTAATAATCCGAAAACTGAAAATACTTTATGTACTATATTTTATCCGTAGAAGGTAATTCCCAGATTTTTATTATATTTCGTTAAAAAAATAATAATAAGTAAATAACTGAAAGCAATAGAACATACGTTTGACCGTTTAATACCTAAATACCCACATAAATGGCATACTGAAGCAAAAGCGCAGATTAGTAAACCAAAACCAAATAACTATGGATAACCTACGAAGCCAACAATATTCCTTCAAACTCTCTGGGCTAGCTAAACTAGGATAATACAGAAACAAGAAATCAATTACGTGCGTGAAGGTACCAGCATGGTTGTAAATGTGCTTACTATCGATTTTAAATTGATTGTGATCGTATATTGAAAGATCGACAATAATCATTCTCATTGATACAGAAATAAAAAAATTCAAATCTTTGTGAAATGTGATAAAAATAATCATTGATGCAGCAACTTTTCAATAAATTCTTCAAAAATTTGAGTAAAGTTCGATAGAAAAATAATCATCTCGACAATAATTTGATACATTTCTATGAAATCTAAACGTATTTTCTCAATTTAATGTATACTTTTAAATTTTATTAATTATAATATTGCGGTCAAGCAGGCGCAATAATTGAGCAAACTACAAATTAACAAAAAATAATAATAGCTAAGGAGAATTCGAACCGAGTTCTGATCGATATAATCCGTTTGAAACAAATACAAAAGTAATAATAGAAAATACAAACAATACATTTTAGTATTGAAATGAAAGGAGAAAAATAAATTAACAAATTTTTTCTGTCTATATTCCTTCTGTGATCGGATTGAATAATACCAATATGTTTATTTATTCTGACAGAATCTATCATGGAAATAGCCAACGATTATTTTTTATTATTTTTGTTTTTATTATTACTTTATTTTCAATTTAATATTTCATTAATTTTTTTTTTTTAAACTGTGAACTTGGTTAAAGGTTTGGTTTGGTGAAAAATGCTGAATGTACATGTCCTTTTTTGATGAAATGGTTGTGCTTTTAAAGTAAGCTCTATCAGTATCGCTTTATTAAGACTTGGTTATGTTTCACAGCGTGGTGGTTACACCCAACAGCTTGCCCCCATCCAAGAGGTAAATTGAAATTTTTCCAAGCACGTACTATTTTATTTTGTTAAATTCATCTTCACTGCACCAGTCAGCTCTTTCTTCATTGCAGTTATCAATGCACCCTTACTCAAAACTGGCAAAATTTTCTATTATCATACCATACAGGACATTTGAACAAAACATATTTAACTATTGTTTCCTGTAGTATAGATATTTAAGAACCTGTTCTAATTAAAATTAAAAATTTATTTTTATTTTATTTTATATTTACTAGGTAACCACTACTAGTATTTTCCTTCTATATTTTATTTTTTCTTTGTAAAGTCTTTAGTATTGTTTACAATAAGATAACCATTAAACTCTAATTAATTTCTTAGTCAAATGGTCATCATGAAGGTGTTTTTTTTTTTATTTTAATGAATCAGCAAAACTATGGAATGCGTACGAGAATATATTCGATCCGCAGCACACCAAGAACGGCTAAATAATAATTATTATCAACGAATTACAATATTTAGAGAATATTACATCAGAGTAAAGTAACCTCTTAGTATTGATATCATTTGAGCTGATTGGAATAGAAGAGTCGTAAGTCCACAAATTAAAAAAAGAATGAAAGTGTTAGAAGCCTCCAATCCAACTTTAAAGACAATACATAAAAATATAGCACTATCGCATTTAAATTATCTTTAAAGTCACATGAGTTTTTTATTTTTAAGAGGACCGTTTCGATTTAAAACTTATACTATTTAAAATTTATGCTCTAATTCCTATACTTACGTCGAAACTTCAAACACGACACCGATGGATCGGAATATATTCCGTGCCAATAGTGGTTGGCCCCTGGACAGTGGCAACAGGGATTCACACAAATAATCTTCATAGTTACAAACTTAAAAATACGGCATAAAAAACCCGCCAAAAGCAGAGACGCCTTCAGTTTTGTGATCTTACTACTCCGGTTGTCAGTGTGAAGCAGGCAGTTTCTAAACAACCAGAAGGCGTTGAAAGGGCTAATTGTTTACTGCGTTTTTTTTCTTTGGGAAATAAAGAGTAATTGATTTATTTTTAACAAGTTTATTAATATAGCGAACATAAATAACAAATACAAGAACTGTAAATGAAATTAACTTTTGTATGCTAAATTAGGTGTTGTAAAAAAATCTTAGGCCCGAGTGGTGAGCTGGTGCACAAAAAATATGTACACACTAGGCGATCAAATTAGACCGTACCCACTCCCCTCCAACACGCACCTCCTCCCCTCCAATAAGCACCCAGCCCTTTATCCACCACCCAACCCATTCAAGAGGGCTCACTGCATCAGCATTGCGAATAGCGTTTCCAGAATGAAGGCGTTCCGTTTCTATTGATTTACTCAATCTCAAATAAATATTTTCTATTTATTTTTAGTGCTGTAAAGTAATTGTATTAGACTTTTATAAAGTTAAACGGATCATGTGCTCATATGAAACAACCCAACCGCTAAACATTTGAACAGCATAAGCTACTGATTATAATATAAAAGTCAACAGGCAGAGAAGTGGTGCCAATGGAATACTCAAGAAAGGGGTACTGGGGGAAAAGGTGGGAAATATTCCAAATAGCTGTTCAGGATTAGTGACTTCCTGTTTGGATGTGCAAAAAGGGTCCTTTTACTTATTCTGTAGTTTTACAAACATTTTATTTTCATTTTAAAAATTCTACATATGAATATAATTTTAATTCTGAATTATATACATGAGCGCTTACAAATTTAAATTTATGTGTTTATGAATCAGAGGATATAGATTTAGTTTTCTGAAACCCAAACATTAATATTCCTGTAATGCATAGATAAATTTGTTTTGTTTTTTGTGTACCAATTACTTTTTAAAGACTTATTGGTTTCCATCTATTGATTAATGGTTTTTCTTTCTCATTATATTTATCTATGAATTTATCACTTGTAATACAAATTAAGTCTTGGTTCTGGGACACCATATTAGGTACACTTATATTTTATAATTCTTATAGCTTTTATAATTATTGGCACAGAAATAAAAACTTTAGTTTCCTGTACCCCTAGCAGTGGTGCACGCCAAGGGAGAGGGATCAGGATAATATATCCTCCCCATATAACTTTTAATGTAAGTAATAATGTTTGAATTTTCAGTCATACCCTTAAAATTTACCTCCTATTTGGCAATTATAGATACTTAATGATTAATTGTCTTCTCATTAAATCCCTCTACTGAAAAAAAATTGAAATTCCTCTGAAAAAAAAATCCTGTGTATACCCTTGGCCTCTATTGATTCTCATACTCCTTATTTAATAGCAGAAAAATTAATATTATTGTGGTAATTCAATTAAAAACATTTTTCATTATAGACATGTTTTATCACATATATTGAGTTACATGAATGTTTAAAAAAAAAATCTAATTTCATATCCTACTACAGCTCTCATTTTTTTATTTTTACCTTTTCTTTTAAGTTTCTTTTAATTTGTAAATGTTTTTCAGGCATGCTGTTCTCTGTATTTTTGATCATAGCAATGAGCAATGCATGGTGGATGTCTTATTTTATGTTGTGAGTGTATTTTTGTTTGCTGTACATTAAGGCTTTCTGATACAATAATTGATATAAATCCATTTGGCTTACATAATCTCATATTTAACATTACTTAGGATTTTTAATGATATGTTCATGTTCATTTATATTGTCTAATGGTGAAAATATATTTATCTCGATTCATATATAGCTAATGGAAGTAAATCACCATCACATATACATTCAAGGTTATTCAACTGTACAAAAACATACTTTTTTTTGTTATGTTTTTTAGAAACTCAGTCTCTCAGGACAATTTTACAATGACAAAGCTCCATATCTCATCTAAGCCGAACGTAATTCTAAAGTCATTACTAGAAACAATTTTTCTATTCTATGTTAACAATCACCTTTAAAAATCTGGAGAAGCTTTTAAACAACAAGATTGTGTTTCAATACCGAACTAAAGTCTCCCTTTTTAGTCGTTTTTTCCCCGAAAAAAATAGACTATTGCAGTGGGTCGAAGGTCGGCAGCGGTGAGCGGCAGGACTGCGATTTCTATCCGTTTCATAACCCCTAGATCACGATTATGGAAAATTTGGAGATGTCTGATATATATTTATATATGTATATATTTTTTCCTGCTACATTTGAGCACCTCCAGCGGCCCCCTTTGGGTCTAATGAGCTGAAATTCGGTATGTAGGGCTTTCTTCAAGGCAGAACGATACCATTAAAGATTGGATAAATTCCAGTCAAAATTTCGGTATGTCATTTCCGGTAAATTGTCATTTCATATGTAAATTTCGGTAAGTTAGGGGACTGTCTTTTGTGGGTCTCAATTTTTTTCTTACTCCTCCGTTTTTATCTTTTTTTAACGGGAA
Organism: Rhaphigaster nebulosa; assembly: GCA_948150685.1. NCBI lineage: Eukaryota > Metazoa > Arthropoda > Insecta > Hemiptera > Pentatomidae > Rhaphigaster > Rhaphigaster nebulosa. The sequence continues at coordinate 160,578,774 of OX411308.1, read as the reverse complement.
AATACGACTTTAGTGACGGAACTATCTCAACTCATGAACTTTCACTTAGATAGTGTAAAAACATTTATCATAGATGAATTAATGTTAAATTCTAATGTTAATAGATTTTTAAACAAATATTTGTCCTTCAAAATGGGTCTTGTTCTTTATTGGATTTATCACTCCTATGTATTCCAACCAGAGCAGGAAGGATGGGATATCCTACAGGTGATTAAACTAATCTAGCAAAAATTTATCTAAAGGTCTAAATTTAGCGCATTGGTTTGCCACTAAATAAAATCAATCCTCACAGGCTGGATTTGAGCTAGTGCTGCTTCTCACCAAAGCACGCTTCTACTCCTAAATGCTCGGCCAACATAATCCCAGAATTAGTCTCAACTCTGGGTATAGCCAGCTCAAAACAGAAGGGGAGCAATTTTCTAAATTTAATTTCTTTCATGTAAAGAGGCGGGCCATGCAATAATTTACAATAAATTTCAAAATAATACAATTTATTTATTTTTTTAATTAATTCTTAAACAATAAATGCGAGGATTAACTGTGAAATTTCAAATGTTTCCCCATTTTGCCCTACCTTGCCACCCTCACTCCCTCCGCCATGTACATCGTTATATATGCCATCATGTATTTATATTGGGGATGTAAAATTCCTAATAGTTGCTTCCATTTACCCAGTTTAGGACTGGATATTGCAAATTTATACCTAACTTCGTCTGTCACCAACAACTTGTTTTTTTTTTTAAAGAGTTAGGTTACAGTTATTCCCCACGAGCCTAAGTTGGTTTCATTATTTTCCTTTGAATTCATGATTTTACCTTCTTTGTAGGTTTGTACACTGATTATTTTTATAGATATTTTAGAAATACTTCTTTTTTCAAAAACTAATTTTTCTTTAACAATTTGAATAATTAATATGATTTCATATTATTGGATTATATTTATATGAATAAATTAATAACTTTATCCTTCTAATAAGTATCATTTTAACAAATCAATTTCAAATTGTTCTTTTTTATATTGTATCCAATAATTAAACATTTAATAATTAATGATTATATTTATTTTAGTTTAGACTATATCTTAAAATACAATAATTATTTTTTATCTGTTTTTAGTAATATTGCAGGTTAGCATTAGAAGTAGTATCAATCCTAATTTCTGGCTAAAATGGCTGACAGAACTTGCGATCTGTAAGATATGTCTGTGAAAAATGTTTGAAAATATCTGTGAAAAACATAACTTTAATTGTAAACTGCCAATCAAACATTGAAAATAAAATAATGAAAATTATTTCTCTACTTTTCCATTACAAAACAATTTGGTGTAGATTCTGTAAAAGGAATGTTTTTTTTATATCTTTTAACTCTTTAATGTTTTGTATTGCTAATATTCAGATTGTATTTCCTGCATGGGATATGGACATCTTGTCTATTTTAATTCTATTGTGTATGAGTGCTACAAAATGGTAAAAATATGAATATTAATATATTTACGATATATATATATATATATATATATATATATATATATATATATATATATATATATATATATATATATATAGTATTAATAACTTGATGTAATAAGCCCTTATTTCAAGCAAGAAAATCAATACTGAATCTTAATGTTTCAGCCTTCATCAAATCAGCACCACACACTCATCATTGAAGAATTTGAGCCTGATGTATTTCGGCAACTGATAGAATATATTCACACGGGTTGTGTCACTCTTCAGCCAAGAACTCTTTTAGGCAAGTAGAATGAGGATTTAGTAAATTAAAATATTTTGTCAGCATATAAGGCCTTTTGTTTTACCAATGGAAGATGAAACTTATTTTAAACATATCTCAGTGATGTAGACATTATTTGTAAATCGGCAGAAACAATTTTATAAAATCTGAATTAACACATTTTAGAGCACCATAATTCGAAAAATATGAGCTCAATACATTTCTTCATCATTCTGTCCTAAGATTTCTTCAGAATTACCTTTATGGGTTTGCAGTGGATATTTGAGGGTCATGAGGAACGCAAAGAGCTCAGGGAAAATATGGCAGAGAAATAGGCTGTCAAAGTATATTTTTTATCATGATAATGATATAATTAGGTCTAATTATAATTATTATAAATAGATCTAGAGCAAACATGGGGGATTCGTTTGTTTTGGTATATAGATGAATTTTAGGTAGTTTTTTTAGGCTAACCAATGAAATATTTTGAAAAACACTGCAAACTATTACACAATGGTTTATTATTTCCAAATAGTAATATGTTTTTCTTAAAAAATATCTGTGTGTAATATTATCTTATTGTAATATTATAATAAAATATTATAATTGTGTAATATATCTTTGGTTTAGAATTCAGACAGTAAGATTATCTTTCAAATTGGCATTGGCAATGCTTAAGGAATGTTGGAATGTTCTCTAGTTATAAAATAACTAGACAATGGTGAGCCGATCTCCACAGGAACACGTGCAGTGTTACAAAGAATATTTTATAAAACATATTTACCAAATTCAGCAAAAAAATTAAGCAGTAGGCACCTATGGAATAGAAATTTGGTGGTTGTCCCATGATGATTGCCGTAAACTGAGTGTTCAAAAGAAACTGTATCAAAGTAAGTAGGTTAAGATAGGCAGGAGATGTAATCAGAGGGTGAAGTGGTAAAGATGAAAATGTTGGAGGCGCAATTCAGTGAGAAAAGAAAAAGAGAAGAACAAGAAGCTGGAGGAAAGAAATGGCTGGTCTAAATAAATCCAAAATAAGTGGGGTTTTCCGCTTAAATGTCGAAACTGTTGATTTCCAATGCTTTATATAGTGATATTGGCAGTTTTAATGTTGCCACGGAACATGAAGAAATCTGTTGGAAACTAGTTACCTACTGAAGGAAAACGACATATTCTAATGGAATAAGACATCCAGAAACAAGAGTGTGTCTTTGTGTGTGTGTGTGTGTGTGTGTGTGTGTGTGTGTGTGTGAGTGTGTCAATTGATGGATTTCGCGACGCCGAGTGTCGTTTTTGAAACACTGCAATTTTCGGAAACTAGTAACCAAATTCAGGATCACTTTTTGAGCCACCAATTTATAGTTTAATAGGCGTACAAGGAAGTCATGTGTTGTCCACATCAGATATTTTTTTTATGAAAAAACAAAGAATATAAGAAGAAGGAAAATCGAATGAATACAGTTCGAATACTTAAATTAATGATTGAATGGGAGGCTGAAGCTAATAGAAAGGGTGGAAGACCTTGTATGCAATGGATTGACAGATGAAGAAAACTTCATACATGAAGAAATCCTAAAAAAAAAAAAATGCATATATATGTTGTTAAAAAAAAAAAAATAAGAAAAAATTAAATGAATGATCCTTGGATTTAATTAAGGATCTGCATACAAAATATTGACTAATTTTTTTATTAAAGAAATAAAACTAATTTAACTGAAGTTTATTTCAGTTGAAACAGTAAACCATGCTGTACTCTGTATTATATGAGATAATGATTAATTATTAAATATTGTACAAAGTCTAGTCAGCAAGACATGAAATTTATGGCTGTGGTTCAAGTAATGATAAATATCATTTTGACTTTAATAATGCTCTAACCTTTAACATATCTCAAATAAAAACAATTAAATAAATAATATTTCCTTTCATTTTTTACTTTCCCTTACCTATATATGAAGTATATAGTAAGGGGAAGAATTGTGATTGATTCTGAAAATTTTCGAATTTGAGTTTTCGACGGAAATACACGTTTTAAGGTTCCCTGAGTCCAAATGACGAAGTTTCACAAAATGGTCTGTGTATGTAATCAGTCTAGCTAAAAAACGAAAAGTTGTGCGATACTGAAATTATATATTTAAGGTTGGCACATGCATGTGATGTTACAGCAACATTTTCTTCAAAATCGACTAACCGGAAATGCAACTTTATATAATCGATTTTACACTTTTTTACATTTTTCTTGAAAACGGCTCAAACGATTTTGATTAAACTTGCCTAAATTGTTCTTCATAAAGGTCTTTAACTTTTAATTTATTCAGTAAATCACTGAGGAATTGCAGGTAAAAAAGTTATGATGAAAAGAATATTTTATTTGCTCATAGCTTAAAAAGTATGCATTTTACGGTAAATTATGTATGAAATTGTATGAAAGGTAATTAAGTTATCTAAAAAACAATAAAAGAATCATCAAAATCGGACCAGTATTAGCAAAGATACAGCGCATCAGACTAACCTGAATTAGCTATTATATCATGGTTTTACACTTTTTTACATTTTTCTCGAAAACGGCTAACGATTGTGATGAAACTTGCCTAAATTATTCTTTATAAAGGTCTTTAACTTTTCATTTATGTAGTAAATCACAGAGGAATTGCAGGGAAAAAAGTTATGATGAAAAGAAAATTTTATTTGCGCATAGCTTAAAAAGTATGCAATTTATTGTAAATTATGTACAGAATTATATGAAAGGTTATTAAATTATCTAAAAAAAAAAAAAAATCATCAAAATCGGACCAGTATTAGCAAAGATACTGTATATTTTATGAGGAGCATAAAATAGATGGATAACCGAGCGCATCCGAAAGGAGATGGATGCGACCGAACCTCCTCCCACCAATCCGCCAATCTGTTGTAAACAATAAGCTCTATAACAAAGTAATTTAAGAATACTAAAGCGGAAATTAACTTAATAATTTCTACTTTCACATTATTTAAGGAAAGAAAATGTTTCCATGGAAACTAAACCAGAAACTTTCAAAATATATTTGCAACTTGACAAAGTTGTAATATATAGATAGTGTACAGAATTGTTGTATTATAATTGTTTAAAGAACTGTTTTATTGTACTTAAGTGGCAGAAAAAGTGAATGCTGCTGAGTTTATTAGAAGCAGTGTTTATGTGAACTCTTTAAAATTATAGTAAAAAGATAATTATTATAGGACGGTAAGGGAAAGTGATGCTCGTACCGCACCAGATTTTTTAAATAAGTTTTACTAAAAATTGAGATAAGATAAGAAATTGATTATACATATATAAGAGATATATTATATGTATAAGAAGTAAATTTAAAATCAATATCTCTGATGACACTTTTCAATGATGTTTTTAATGTTTATTATGCCTTTAGGAGTGATGAATGCAGCAGATTATTACGGTCTAGATGAGCTACGGAGATCTTGTGCGGGATTCGTTCAGTGCTGCATCAATGTTGACACTGTTTGTGCACTTCTGGCCTCAGCTGAAAGATATATTCAGTACAAATGCACAAAGTCTCTGGTTCAAAAAGTAATTGATAATTTATGTAATATTGATTATAACTAGATAACTTTCAAATTGACTCCTTTTCATGCTTGATTGTTTCTATTTAATTAAAGATTTTTAATTATGAAATACTAGGGTAGAAATGTAAAAAAATACATGAAGTGTTATTTTAAACATTAACCCAACAGAGATGTTCTTGCCCCATTTTTATTGTAGTTTGTCTGAGAGCATTTACTACATATGTGAGATGCTCAGTTATTATGAATTACTCCATCATTTTTTTTTTCTTAATTTGTTCAGACGTTCATCTAATTATGGAGTTCATTTTTAGATTTGTAGATATTAAATGATTAAAATATTTCAACAAAGTAACAAAGAAAAAAGCCTAAAGGTGAAAATAACTAATTCAGTCCCATCACAGGCTGAGGAAGTAGACATGGTTAGTAATGCCTAATTCCTTGCTTGGTACTCATCGAGATAGTGTGGCCAGTACTGTGCTCCTGTCAGTACTGACAGCCACAAAGTGGGATGCAAATCAGGATGTTCTGAAAATATTCCACAAGTCGTATATAGGACCTGTTCTAGAATATAGGAGAGAAGTAACTGTCACTGCTAGCGCTATCACAATAAGCAACCTCAACCTAGTACAAAATATGGCCTTAAGGATAATTACAGGCGCTGATAAGTCCACTCCTATAGCAGCCTTGGAAGGATAGACTCAGATTGAACCTCTTTTATCATACCGAGACTAGGCAGCATTGAGATTTCGAGAGCTCTTTAGGCGAGAATATAAACATCAATGGGCAACATTATCAGCAGAATATATATCGAGGCTGAAAACACAAACACAACTCACTGCATATGAAAAACTCCTACGGAAATATGATATCCCACCCATGGATACTGCACCACTGTATGCGTGCCACGACTTCTTCAACCACTTACCTATAGCTCGCAACAAACTTAAGAACCATTCGACATCAAAACATGCCTCCATCCAATGTGAATTGAAGCAGCTGGCTCTACAAACCATCCGGGAAGAATATCCAGAAGATGAGTAGATTCACGTTTACACCGATGGATCTTCAATCCCAGACGGTGAAAGAACTGGAGCTTGGTTCTATTGATGTCTATTTCAAGGACATTTAGCTGTAGGAGTGCCCCTTAGTAGCTATGACGGAGAAGTTGCACCAGTGCATGCCGCTGCAGCCGAAGTGAATACAACTTGTCGTGCAACACCCCAACAGACTGCCAGAGGATGGTTGAGTGCGGAAAAAGATTGGAAAATCTGTGAAATCGTGGATGGACACTAATGTTCCAATGGATACCCAGCCATGCCAATATACATGGAAATGAGGAAGCCGATAAACTAGCCAAGTTAGGTACTATTCAAGGGTCTTTTGTGGAAAAGATATGCCAGTGATTTAATTGCAATATAGCTGTTATCTAAGTAGTTAATGTTCATAAATTGATATATTCTAATGTTATCACTTGTTAATTGAGATATTGTTTTATTTGTGACATTGAACCAGAACATGATGAATATATTCCAGTTAAGTGAACATATAAGTAATGATGATGCTGCTATTAATTTTCTACAGAGCCAAAATTATATGCAAAGGTATATGCGAATTTATGTGTAGGAGGAGGTATGGGAAGGAGTGCTTGTTTCAAAAGATCTTGGAAAACGTCGCTGGATTTTGTCATCAGGTTTAAGTGCATTTATTGTTTTTATTTATTTTTTGAGACTATCAGTGAAAATATATTGCCCCACGTCTCTGCAAACATCCAGGACACTAATTAGCAGTAAACAGATGGAGCGAACAGTCCCTGGTAAAAAATGGGAGACTTACTGAAGATCTCATCAACACCAGCCTCTCCTGAGCAGTCAGTGCAACTGCCATCCGTCTGAAAACTGGGCATGACTTCCTCGCTAATCACCTCCACTGCATCAATGTTCTGATATATCCGGAGTGTCCCTGTGTGCTTGCGGTACAATGGATGCTGAACATCTGAAAGATGTTGGACCACACCACACAGAATGGGAGCCTGGAGTTTAGAGAAGCGCATCTTTATTGGTCAGCGCGTCGCCAAATGGTTCAACTGCCAAGATCGGGCATTGGCTATCAGCAGCAGCAGCTATACTGTACTCCTTTCACTTCATTTATTTCCTTGTCAGAAACTAATTTTTTTTTTGCTAAATTGACCCAGAAAGCATCTCTGTTGACTGGATCCTATGTCTGGCTAGGTTTTGCACTAGGTTCATTCAGCCAAAGAGTTCTACTTAACCATCTTGGTCCTATTGAAACAAATGAAATGTGAAAAATAATTCAGAAAGACTTAAATAAATCTTTGAAAAATCTTAGTTCCATTTAATAGTTATTTTGGGTTTTCCGACAATTGCAGGCAAAGTGACACTAGTTATTCTTATTTTTATTGTAGGGACAATATGCGCAAAAAACAGAAGTATAATTTTTATTTCTTGAATGGTCAGTTAACTAAAAATTCAACAAAACATAATTTTAATCAGCATGAAGAAAATGTTTTGAGTCATCTCTACTGGGTTAAAAAAATATATATACTTATGAATAAAATATTTTATTTCCTTGTATAATTTTTAGGTTTTGGAATTTGTGGATGAACATGGAAATGAAGTTTTGAACTTAGGTTCATTTACACTCCTTCCACAGCATGTTGTACGGTTGATATTAGCAAGAGAAGAACTTCGTGCTGATGAATTCACAAAATTTCAGGCCTGTATTAAATTTTTCAATATTCAGTTCTGAACTCAAATTCATATAGTGTTCTAACATAAATTAGTAGCATTTTCAATGAAAAAATTCAAAGATAAATCCAGCTATATATGATAGAGAGCGTGTGAACCAGCAGTGTATACATCCACTATTATATAATTGTATTTGTATAATTATAATATTTGTTAAGAAATATAGAGGATTTTATTAATCCCCTCATTTTATTTTATGCTGTGATTTTATTTATTTTCATTTGTGCTTTTATTGCTTGGTACAAATATAAATATATTTGTATTTCTATACCATATTGTATATATATATATATATATATATATATATATATATATATATATATTTATATATTGTAAAGTTGCGGTTTTTTGGAAAATAAATAAATAACTTATTTTCACTTTTTTAAATATATTTTGTTTTATATTGGTTTGACTCTCATCTCAGGGCGGGTTATTAGACAATCAGGCATATAGTCACACAGAACTATTACTAATACAAAACATACTAAAACGTGAAATGTCAATAATTCTTAAATTTAACACTTTCTTCTTTGAAGAACGACGACCGTGATCTATGGGATATAATTAAAGTGTGTTACCAAATGATGTGGATCTTGAATGTGGATGAAATACTGCGGGAGCTCTTAAGATGTCTACCCCGGTCCCTTGTCCAACAACAACAGCCCTATTCTCCCTTTGTTGTCCGTTACCCCATCCACAGGTTTCAAAATGGCGAACTTCCATTTTGATTCTCCAATACGAATGGACTATTTATGATTTTCAGAAGGTTTCATTTGATCAAAATCTCTTATACTTCTTTTTGATTTTCTTAGATCAGGTTAATTGGTGAACTATTGAAAAATTGATGAATTTCACCCACTCGCTCATTATGGCAGTGGTTCTGCTGAATTCCAAAATGGAGCCGCCATGTTTTTAAATGAAGGCGTCTATTTTGTTTCCATTTAAGATAACAAACACACTTTGAATTATAATTTTTGATGATTGCAGTCAAGATAAATATATGTATTATTTTGCTTATAATCCCTCTTTTCACGTACTAAATCTAATTTAAAATACCTAAAAAACAGTTATTTACTAAGTACATAAAATCTAAAAAAATGTGTATATTACAATATATATATATATATATATATATATATATATATATATATATATATATATATATATATATACAATCATGTCAACTAAATATAAATATAATAATAATAATATATTTATTCTTATTATATTTTTGCTTGAACTGAATTAAATCACTAATGTTGTGATCCTTTGTCCATCACTCCAAATCTGATTCTCAATCATAACAAGCCCTGGACTTTTTTTATTTCAATTAAATGAGAATCAATTTTTAGCAACTACGGTTCAAATTTTGATATAAATAAAAGCAAGGTATAGACAACAAGATCTTCCAGTTTGCTCATAGCTGGAATCCCCACCATTTATAATCATTTAGATTTTTTATTTGTTGTGTCATATTTACATGAAGAAAGTTTTCAAGATGTCAATATCCTAGTTCCATTTTATTCTAACAGTTCTGAATGAATGAAATTTACAGTTTATTTTTTATAGTTTTGGCAATTTTGTGGAGTATTTACATTTGTCACATGATTTACTAAGTTTAAAATAATATTCTAGGCTGCCCTTATGTGGAGTAAAAAGTATTGCGACAGTAACCCAAATATTGTACTGAAAGATGTAATTGGGAACTTCCTCGAATATATTCAATTCCATAAAATTCCGGCTAATGTTCTGATGAGAGAGATTCACCCTCTTGGGATTGTGCCCTACAGTATCATCATGAATGCGCTTGCTTACCAGGTCAAAGGCTCTCATTAAATGATTGCGATGTTTTATAATTTATTCTGTTTTATAATTATTTACAGTTGAGTCTCCGGTTATGTCGGACCGGGTTATGTCGGGTTATGGGGTTGAGTGACCGGGTTATGTCGGATTATGGAGATTTGTCGGATTAACTGGAGTTTCAATAAAAATGTGCTGTTATAGGAAGCCGCTAAATATGTATATATTTATTGCAATATATATATAAATATATATGTGTACATATTTTATTAGAAACATTAAAAAAGTAGAAAAGATTTTATATATATATAACAGAGAATATTAGAAATCAAACAATTCCAGAAGGCCAATATTTGCATTGCCAATTTTTTCCACTTTCACTGGGTTCAGGCATAATTAAACTGTAAGTAGGAACTTTAAACACTACAAAAACCGATATAGTAATAAAAAAATATGTTATACTGTGGAGAACCAAGGATTATAGAAAGAGATAATACAACTTCCCATCTTCCTCGTAATCATTGACATTAGGTAACAAGAATGTTTCATGGTCTGGCCAGAAGAGTGTCAGGCTACAGTACTGTGTCGGACTGGTGATAATTAGTCTATAGAGACTCAACTGTATGTGTATATTATAAAATATATTGAATTGATCTATAAAAACTGTATTTTTGGTTTCATTAAAATGAATATTGGATGTTGTTGACATAAAAGAAAACTACAATTTCAAACTTTTAGACAAGCCGTATTAATTATATTTTTCATGAAAACAAATTTATTTTCAAATTCAACATCCCAATATCCATTAATTACAAACTTTAAATAATTTTATTTTTTAAAGGAAATATTAACTTTTTGTGACAAAAGTCAGTTTGCATCCACAAACTTTTGAATTTTATATTTTGCAACTAAAACAAAAATTTTGATTTGCTACTTATTAATATAGGTTTGTTGAAAATAATGAACAAAATTATTTAAAACAGAAAAAAAGGACACTCTGGGGCCTATTTAGTTGAAAGATGAAACTTTTCAGATATTTTTTGGTTTAGATTGACCCAAATATTTTTTAACAAGATCAGTATCATTATGTCCTCTCCTTTTCAGTTGCATTGATTTTTCAATTTTTGTTATCAGTTTTCTCATCACAAAATAAAGCCTCATTTCTATGTCCAAGATAATTTAATATTATTATTATATAACTCTGTGAGAAGATATGTTTCAGTGTTTATTGGCTTGTGTGTAGGCAGACCCCAACAGCGTAGACCCTGGGAAGCTAAGCCCGAGTCGTGTGAGAAGGTCAGGAGGTCGCTCAATGTCTGTGCAGAGCTCACTCGACCCATGTGGATCTAATACTACCCTCAGCTCATCAGCATCATCTGATGCCATCTCCTCTGATAAACCCTCGTCTACTTAGTCTTTTCATCTCTTTTGGATCGATAGAGCCATAAAGTACAATAGATGCACAATTTTCTTTTGTTATAATGGCTTATTGATCATTTTGTTAGGGAAGGCTATAGCTAATTCAATTTTGGATATGAAACCTTCTGTCCCATTATATAAAACTACGAGTCTTTGTTTTTGTTTTTGGAGGTCACTCTACCTAACAAAGAAAGCTTTCCTCACTTTATTTTTATTTTTATTAAGGCATCATGATTTTGTATATGAGAGGCTTTCCTGTATCAAAGAACTTGATCTTCAGAGACAATAACTAACTCTAGTAAATGATTTAATTGAACCTGATTGATTCTTTTAATCTGCTCATATTTTCAGTCACGACATTAAATCAAATATGAAAATACATATTTATCAAAGTAATGCCCTACAATCATTTTTAGGAAAGTTGTAAGCTGATACCTCTGAATAACTGAGTACCTAAACTGAATACTCATGACTTACACTGCCAATGTAGAGAAACCAAATTTGTCTGGATTCATACATGTCACTTAGAAGAAATAGCTGTCATAACTTTAGTAATTAAATTCCTAAGCATTATCAAGCTTATATTCTATGTTTTTATTTAGTAATTATTGGATAGCAATTTTAGTACGTTTAACACCAAACTATTTCAGAAGTTAATACTTGATCATTAATTTGATACTGATAGTTTATCAGGTAACATGGAAAAGCATGCAAGTCTCAAAAAAAAGTTTTCTGTGTAAAAGAAAACTTTATTTGTAACTGCTTGTTGCTGGAGAAGCTGTAGAAACTAAACTATTTTTCTAGCCAAATATTGGCTTTTCCATGCCCATAGTAGAATACCTAACACCTCCTGCATGGGCCTTTTTAAACTAGTTTTCAATTTTCCGTGACACATCCTTTTTCATATCAACACCTAGATTATTTCTGACCAATCCTATTAGACAGAATTTCTGTAAATAATTTGATTGGTTTTCTTGACATTCAGTTTCTTCCATTGGTTATTATCTTTAATAAAGAAGGAAAGATGCAATTACACTTATGTTTTAATAAAATAGCGGTATCTAGCTTCTTATAGAATGAATAAAGATTAGGCATCAATTAGTAAAAATAAATTATGCATCATGTGAATGAAATCATTCTTTGGCATTACTAGGATTAACTGGCATTTCATATTATATGCAAAGGCATACAAAATTAAATGATTTACTAAAACGAAATTTTCTTAAGTATTTGAAAAATCAGTTGTTATGATTTAAACCATTCACATATCTGTATAAATGTTTGTTAAAATGGGGTTTAACAGGCTTGGGAATTTGAAGCTTGCAATCATCTGTTGGTGTAACTGTTTGTTAACGACTAAATGTGTTAGATATATATATTTGCAGTCTGCAAACAACGAATTTCTAATTTAAAATTAATTTTTAAATGCAAATGAATATTACAATTTAAATCTATTGTTTTCCTTTGTTAGGTGTATCATATAAATAAAAATATGTCGACAATTGATTATTTCTTAAAATTCTTGTTATTTTACATATAGAATGTTTCCTGTTTAATGTTTCAAAAGTATTGTTATAGATAAGGTATTTGATAATATTTCGATATTTTATGAAAAGTTGCCATTCAAAATAATTTTTAAATATTTAAATTGTGATTGGATTTGTATAAAATTTTAGTTCTTGACAGAAAATACTTGCTGCCAAAGCCTTCCTTAGAAAACAATCAAATAACTTATGCAATGAGATTGTGCCTTTTTAAAGAAAAAAAATTTCAAACCTTTCTGACAATCTAAAATTGCATAAATATCATTATTGTTTTTCTTAAATTGCAGTTTTCCAGTGTTTTTATTGGCATTGATTCAAAATTCAGTTATATCCAAATTTTAGAAAAATTACAACTGATAAGCATTGGGCTCTTATCCATTCAAAAGAATAACTTCGAAGTTTTTTTTTTTATTCAAGTATGACAAATGGAAAGATCGACTAAAAAACCTCTTTCATGATATACTATATGTGATGAATGTAAGCCTTTTAAACAAAAATGAAAATAATTTTAGTATATCCTGTAAATGTTGATAATAAATGTATTTATGTAAAAATGAAAATATATTATTCAAGTGTTTGTTGTTTGATTTGTGCATCCTTTTACTTTTACTATCAATCGGCTTGTCTTTTATTCCCCCTCTTGAATTATTAACAATTGAGTTTTGATCTGCCTACTTGTCTCCTTTTGTAGAGCATCTGTATTTTCCTTGAGATATCATTAAGCTTCCCATTTTTGCTCATCCTCCATCCTGGGTCTGCTCTGAAAGGAATGAATATATGAATGTCCTGTTTTATCTGTTTTGGATAAAGTAAAAGTTGCAACTTGTAATCGCGTAAAATAACATAGTAAATGTACAAAAATGGTATCAAGGCAAAATACGAAATTAATAAAAATCAATGTCTATATCAAAGGTGGGGAACCAATGGTCTCAATGCCGCAAGTGGCCTCCAAGAACTGGTGTGGTTTCCGAAAGTTATTCCTCTTATACCTCGTGAACGGATAAATGGATTTTCGGAGTTCAAGCGATTTTCCAACCATTTAGAGCTAGGCTAAAAAGAAAATTGGAGTGAAAATTTTTCAGATTTTTCATTAGCTTCTCCTCTTATATTTGGTGAACGGGTGAATAAATTATTGAGGTTCCTACAATTTTCCGACTGTATGGAGAATAAAAGGTTAAATTTTTTTCGATTTTCACACGCTTTTCCTAATGTAGGTATCTCCTAAAAGTGTGAATGGTTTTTCGAGGAACAAACAAAAACTATTAAGAGGTACCTGAATAGCTAGCCGGAAAGTGAAACGAGAGTGAAAATCTTTTAACTTTGCATTCGCTTTTTCTCTTGTTCCTCGTGAACGACTAAACGGATTTTCACTGTTCCAACATTTTTCTAACTATATGAAGGTAGACTTAAGGAAAGGAAAACGTGTGAAAATTTTCCGACTTTCCAATCACTTTTCCTCTTATGTCTCGTTAACGGAGAAGAGATTTTTGAAGTTCAAACGATTTCTCAATTTTTTAGGGGTAGGAAAATTTGGAAATTTTACACATTTTTTTTACCTCTTAAGTTACTTCTTAATATAATCTAGATTCACAATTCTCTTCACACGGACGATACGCAGGGAGTAGAAATCACTCGTTCTGGGAAAGAGGAGGGAATACAGCCGCATTCAAAATAGCAATCGATATATATTTATAAATCACTACTATATATTATTACGGTAGTACAGATCCCTTTTCCGGCTCTCAGGAGCGATGGATTTTGACGAGTGAGGTATCAAACGAAAGAGGGTAATTATTGGGATCTCACGCTGCTTATCAAAAGGGGGCGTGGCCTATGTAAGGTTATGCATCCTCACGTCACCAGCTACCCCCACCATTTTTCCCCTTTCCCCTACTTTTTGAAAAAACCGCGTCTCCCCACCAACATCAACTTCCTGTCATCAACTTCCTGCAATTCTTCGAATGTAATGTCTTTAATTTTTTAAAAATAGCGCCACTCCCCTCACTGCCCTCTAGCGTCAACAGTACAAAGTTACAAACAACAGTTACAAATAACGTAGCTATTATTTTGTCAAATTAAGTAACTTCGTGTTTGTTATCATATATATTACATTTAAGAGAATGTATTTAGTACCTCATACTTTGTAAACATCATTAATCAAATTAAAAAGTGTCAAAGGAAATATGTTTTTTGGTTTTTAATTTATTGTTTCTAATTAAATATGTTATATTCTAAGAACTGAAATTACTATATATTAATTAAATATCCTAATAATTTTATCATTATAACTTTCAATAAATTATTTAATGAAAATTTTTGATAAATATCTAAAATAAAATAACAAATCAATTTAATTATAACAAAATAGTTATGATGAAATTGATTATTTGTAATTGCTGAGGAGAATAAAAGAGGTGAGAGAAAATAATATTGGAGAGGATATTGTACAAACACTGAAGAAATACCATAGCAGATTAATTACAGCAGTTCAGAATACCACTCTTTTGGTGTATACAATAGTTAACCCTTCTCTTTAATTGTTTGGGGTTCCCTC
The DNA here is from genome assembly GCA_948150685.1 of Rhaphigaster nebulosa. Lineage (NCBI taxonomy): Eukaryota > Metazoa > Arthropoda > Insecta > Hemiptera > Pentatomidae > Rhaphigaster > Rhaphigaster nebulosa. Next base: position 160,563,401 of record OX411308.1, on the reverse strand, counting down.
CCCTTATATTCACTTGAGGAATTAGATGAGCACTGATCAATTAATAATAATAATTAATTTTCTGAAAAAGCGGAGACAGTCGTGATTATCGTCAGTGGGAAACGTAAAATTATGTATATTTCGGTAATTATTTACCAGGAAGAAGTAAACGTTTCGAAAAACAGTGACGAATGTATAAGGGAAGGTGGTGGGGACGTAACCTCAATGTCAACAATGTGAGCCACGCCCCCTTTTGATAAGCAGCGTGAGATCCCAATAATTACCAAGATTTTAGATAATTTTGGTATTTTTACTATATAATGAATGATATTTTGCCTAATCGTACAAGAGATTTTGCTTGTTAACCAAATTGTTTCTGAATCGGGTAATTATTGGGATCTCACGCTGCTTATCAAAAGGGGGCGTGGCTCACATTGTTGACATTGAGGTTACGTCCCCACCACCTTCCCTTATACATTCGTCACTGTTTTTCGAAACGTTTACTTCTTCCTGGTAAATAATTACCGAAATATACATAATTTTACGTTTCCCACTGACGATAATCACGACTGTCTCCGCTTTTTCAGAAAATTAATCACAATAATTACCAACTAGGAATTTAATTCAAATAATAATGTTTACATCGAAGAAACGAATGAAAGTTATATACAGTAAACACAGAAATGAACACATTTTTATTATCATTAACAATAACAAAGTTAAAATAAATAAAATTTATGTTCCCCATCGCGTTAATCACGATATTCTGGACTTTTCTAGATTATTAATCACACTTACTACTAATAACTATAACTAATAACTAATAAGAAAAATTACGAAGCTAGGAATTTAATTCATTATTAATTAATTAATTGAGTAGGGCTTAAATAAATAAATAAATTGGTAGTTGGTAATTTTTTTTATCCTACAATTGAATTAAAATTTTTAATAAATTTTAATCGGTCTTGCAACTGGATGATTTTTCTATTATTTTATACTCATGCTATAGTTCATAATGGTGTATTACGAAAAAACTGAAGTTACCTAAAAACAAAACTCCTTATTATTATTAATTGATCAGTGCTCATCTAATTCCTCAAGTGAATATAAGGGGAGGGAACCCCAAACAATTAAAGAGAAGGGTTAACTATTGTATACACCAAAAGAGTGGTATTCTGAACTGCTGTAATTAATCTGCTATGGTATTTCTTCAGTGTTTGTACAATATCCTCTCCAATATTATTTTCTCTCACCTCTTTTATTCTCCTCAGCAATTACAAATAATCAATTTCATCATAACTATTTTGTTATAATTAAATTGATTTGTTATTTTATTTTAGATATTTATCAAAAATTTTCATTAAATAATTTATTGAAAGTTATAATGATAAAATTATTAGGATATTTAATTAATATATAGTAATTTCAGTTCTTAGAATATAACATATTTAATTAGAAACAATAAATTAAAAACCAAAAAACATATTTCCTTTGACACTTTTTAATTTGATTAATGATGTTTACAAAGTATGAGGTACTAAATACATTCTCTTAAATGTAATATATATGATAACAAACACGAAGTTACTTAATTTGACAAAATAATAGCTACGTTATTTGTAACTGTTGTTTGTAACTTTGTACTGTTGACGCTAGAGGGCAGTGAGGGGAGTGGCGCTATTTTTAAAAAATTAAAGACATTACATTCGAAGAATTGCAGGAAGTTGATGACAGGAAGTTGATGTTGGTGGGGAGACGCGGTTTTTTCAAAAAGTAGGGGAAAGGGGAAAAATGGTGGGGGTAGCTGGTGACGTGAGGATGCATAACCTTACATAGGCCACGCCCCCTTTTGATCAGCAGCGTGAGATCCCAATAATTACCCTGAATCGTTTGAAATAAAGGTTTTTTCATCAATATCTGTTTGTTTAATTATATTAGATTGGGGAATTCCCATTCTACACATCTCTAATGAATTTTCTATGTCAATTACTTGAATGGTTAAATAGGTGAGAACATTATACAGTTCATTGAAATACAATGTCATTTGTATTCTGTCCATTGTGTCCATAACTTGATTAATCTTTTCATTATTTTTATTTAATAACTTAACATCTTTTTCAAATGTTTCCGTTAATTGTTTACTAATTTTTATTTCGTTAGCAATATTATTTTCCATATGGTAGTTATTTTTTTCCAAAGTTTCTTTTACTTTATCATAGTCAGCTTTATCCTCTGCATCAGATGCGTCCAGCCAACCATCCTAGGGCGCTCCCAAGGCCATCCACGCTTTGTTCTATTTTTGGGAATGATATTATTAATTGTATCTGTTAGGAAAGTTAATTGCTTAAATGCCATTTCTTGAGCAACTACTAAAATATTAGAATTATTACTATTAAACTATTAACTACTGAATTACTTTTGGGTTTCAGTGATAACCTTAGTGAATTTAATTCATTGATTAATTTTGTTAAATCTAAAAAATGAACAATCGTTTTGTAGTCTGATATCAGTTTTGAGTCCGGAACTTTAAATGTTATTAGTCCTGATAAATGCTGAAGTTTGTAACTTTATACGCTGTAGTTACTGTAAATATCACTGAGATCACTAGAGACCATCTCTCCATCTGAAACAGTAATTAATTTCTTCTTAGATTTTCGTTTGGACTTCCTTTTTCTTGCTATATTGTCAGCATGAACAGTAATTTTCTGATTTCTATCTATAAAAGGTATGACCGGTTTATATACCTTTTCACCCTTGTTTCTTATTCTTCTTTTAACATAAGGCCTATCCTGTGCAACCTCTGGGTCTTCACGGTTTTTATTTAATTTATTAGTTCTATCCTTCTTTCCTTGATTTATTTTGGTTTTTAGTTTATTATGAACAATAATTACATTAACAATATTCATTAACTAATTGTTCCTTAATTACCTCCTCATTTTTGTCTGGATCTTTTATTACTCCATATGTTATTTCATTTAGAGTGAGTTTTAATGTTTGATTAATAGAGTTATTAAAGGTTAATGTAGCAAGATTTAGTTTAATTTTTAAATAATTTCTAGGATTTTCTTCTTTTAAGGCTCGCAATGTTTCTGCTAGAGTTGATTATGCTCTGTTTAGGAGTCCTAAGGAATTAAGGTGATTTGGTGTTGTATAAAATGCCTCTATTCCTAAAGATTCTAGAAAATTATGAATTAGATTATTATTGAATTCCTTTCCATTATCCATTTTTATTCTAATGGGATTTGGAAACAGTGCTAGATATTCTGTTAATGTCTGAAATATATTAATTGCATTTACGTGTTTACATAATCTGGCAAAAAGTCTCTTTGAGAATGTATCTATTATTGTCACTATATTATGAGAATCAAATTTTAATATATCCATCATTAATTCTTCAAAAGGTCTTTCCATTGTGGGTGTAATTTGATATTTAGTTTTATTAGGCTTTCGTTCATATTTCACTTGTCTACAAATTGAGTATTTATTTATGAATTCAAATATGTCATCCTTCATATTTGGCCAATAATAATTTCTTTTCAATTTTTCGTATGTCTCTATTATTCCTTTGTGATACGATTTTCCTATGTGATAGTTCTCTAAAAGTTCTTGTTGTTCCTCATTTTGCAATACATCAATCAATTTCTTTTTGTATCTCTTAATCTTAATGGTAGGGAATTTATCAATTATAATTTCAGTTATTTTTTTATATATAGCTTCGAATTCAATTCTGACTGATTCTAAGTTAGGTTCACAGTAGATACCATAAACTGTTTTAGGCTTTAATAATTCAATGAGAGTTTCTTCTAAATTATTCTTCCAAGGATAGGAAGTTTTTATATAAATCCGAGTTTTACCGAAAGGTTTTGTAATAATGGGTTTAGCTGAACCTCTTTGAATTAAAATTTGAAATTTTTCTACGTTTACTGCTCTGTCTTCTGGAACTATTAAAATATGTTCATTGCTGGAGTCTTGGGAATGTTGTGTTGGAGCCATGCTTAATTGTTCATCTTGATTAGGATTTAATTCCTGTAAAATTTCATCATAATCTTCCAAAAGTATTGGGGGTAATTCTACATTACTTGCTTCCTGTAATATTCTGCCTAATTCTTCTTCTGGATCTATTTCCATTTCGCTTAATGCATGTAAATCATAATTACTGTTTATATGAACTCTACTTAAAGCATCAGCTGCTACATTGGTTTTACCATCTGTATGTTTTATATCGAATTGAAATTCCCTTAATAAGAAAATCCACTTTATAATGCGTGGATTATTATTTTTCATTGTGAATAGCCACAATAAAGGCTCATGATCTGTTAGTAAAGTAAATTTTTTTCCATACAGGTATTGTTTAAAGTGTTTACATGCGTAAACTATAGCTAAGAGTTCCTTTTCTATGGTGGAATATTTTTGTTCTGTTGCTGAGAGAGTGTGAGAGGCAAATGCAATAGGGTGATCCCTCCCCTGTCTAAGTTGGCTGAGCACCGCTTCCAATGCGATGTTACTTGCATCTGTTCTTAAAATCATTGGAGAGTTAAAGTCTGGATATTGTAATATTGGTGCATTTTTAATGTAATTTAAGTTGTTCAAAAGCATTTTTGTAATTATTAGGGTTAAAATTAATTTCAACTCTCAATTGATTTTTCTAAGGTTTTGCCATGTGAGCGTAATTTTTTATAAATTTTCTGTAGTAACTGACATTCCGAGGAACTGCTTAATTTCTTTAATATTTCTTGGTAAAGGGAATTTAACAATTGCTTCAATTTTCTTAGGTTCTGTTTTAATGCCGTCTCTGGTCAATACATGGCCTAAGAAAGGTAATTCAGATTTCATAAATTCCGTTTTGTCAAGTTGAATAGTTAAGGAATGCTCTTTTAATTTCTTTAAAACAATTTCTTAACAATGTTTTAGATGATCTTCAGGTGTGGCAGAATATATTATAATATCGTCTAAGTATACGAGCGTGTTACAGTATAGCATAGAATTCATTGCCCTTTGGAAGGTGGGGGTGATGACATCAATCCCATCGGCATTCTTAGAAACTCGTAATGACCTGTGTCTGTTGAGAATGCACTTTTCTCTGTAGACTCCTCGGACATCTCTATTTGATGAAATCCCGATGTTAAATCTATTGTTGAGAAATATCTCCATTGAGAAATAGATCCATGTAATTTATTTAATAACTCTTCAATATTTAGAAGAGGAAATCTGTCTGGAATTGTTTCTGCATTTAATTTCCTATAATAAATGACCATCCTGATCTTTTTTTGCCTCTTTTTACGCCTCTTCTTTCTTGGGGACAATCCATATTGGGCTGTTATATGGGGAATTGCTTTCTCTAATAATACCGTTCTTTAATAGTTTATTGATTTCTTCATCAACTTTTTCTTTGAAATATTGGGGATATCTATAATTTCTGGTATAAATGGGTTTATCTGTTTTAAGTCCAATGGAGTGTTTCAAAAGATTGATAGGTTTTAATTTTTCATCATCCGATTTTACTATCTCCGAATATTTCATGATAATATTAAATAATTTTTCTTTAATATCTTTATTTATGTGATCATGTCTAATTAGTTCAAATAATTCATTTCTATTTCTTATTATATTTAATTCATTTTCATCTTCCTTAATTATTTTTCTATCCACAATTTTTATTTTTGGTTTATTTATTTTAATAAATTCATTTGTATCTCCTGCATTAATTTTTGTTTGTAAATGTCTCTTAGTTTCCATTCCTAATAATAATCTATACCTTTCACTAACTTTAAATGCTTTAAACTTAACTAAAAATTCGTCTTCCAAACCTAGTCTCGGTGCAAGATCAATTAGTACAGAACTATTTCCTCTCTTGCTTCCGGCTGGAGTGATAACAATGAATCCTTCCGAAATAATTTGAGTTCCTACGGGTACGGAACCCGGGTCTATATAATTTATTTCTGAGCCTGTATCAATGAGCCAATGGTCGCCAAGGTTTTCACAAAAGGTTAGAGACTCCTTCAAAAGATTTAACCGGTAGACGGGCCAGGTTCCGGCCGGCTTACTTCTAAAAAAATTTCAAATTTGTTCTCTAACTCGGCTAGTCTTGCCTTCAATTCATCATTTTCCTCTTGTAAGTGGTGGACATTGTTACTCTATTTGTCTGATGACGTGGTCAATTAAAAAAACAGTTGAGTTAAAGTTTCTTGTGGTTTATTTTCAATTGATGTATCTATTATGATACGATTTTTAATTAAAATTTCATATGGAATAACCCGGTTAATAAAATATATAGGATGTTCATTTTTTGAATGGTAATATGTGAAGCCTCATATTGTAAGTGAGTTATCGTCCTACTGCCCTTAAATCGGTTGATTAATCTTAATTTTAATTCACTAATTGAAGAGAAATTTTCATACATACAGGCTGTACCTTGCAATTTGAATAAAGCTTTTTGTAATAATAATTGTTCATTCTCAACTCTATTAGAAATTCCTTCATGGCAATTAGCATCATAAATTAATTCTAAGGCTTTAATAAAGAATACAAGTTGTGATGGGTCACCATCATAGCTAGGCAAATGGTCATAACATTCTTTTGTCATTTGTTTAATAGCCATTGTATTAATTTCTTCTTGTATTGTATCTAAATTAATTTCTTCTGAATCTACTGTATTTAAATTAATTTCTTCTGAATCTAAAGTTACTCTATTTTTGTTTAAAATTTCTTTTAATGTGTCGTTAGGCATATAGTTAGTTATAACTACTTTAACAATACAATAAGCATTACCTTTAATGAAGATGTGAAATTCTAGAAGTGATGTCCAGTGATTAATATTTCTTCTGACTGATGCTGAAGTATTTAAATACACCTTCAAGTGAGCTGCTCCAGATCCTGTTAATATTTCTTCGGACCCTCCTGACCAGTTCATTAGTGGTAGAATCAATATCCCAAATCCTGTTGTCCGTCCAAAGTACAATGGAACTATTTCTTCAGATTTTCTTGAATATGTAGTTCAACCTTCTTCTCTTCTGACTTGAAGCGCACCAGTCCCGGTTCGGGCGCCAATTAAATAACTGGACACACTAAATCACTTTTTAAAAACTTTATTTAAGGAAAACTTACAATACTGAAATAGCTTTACAACTATAGGAAGCTATAACATGACTAACTAGACGGTAATGAACGAGATGCTCTAGATCTGAGGGATATATATATTAGAACCATCATACTGCTGACTCAGGTGTTGCTGAGGACTGGATGAGTCCATAATTATCGATAAATTTAGTATTTGGAGTAATTACATTAGGGTGTATATAATTTTCATTCGTGCCTGTATTTATTATCCATTTTGTTTTGTCATAGTTTCCAAAATGTGGTAAAGATTTAGTTAGTAAATTTAAATTTAGTTCGGCGGGTTTTCTTTATTGAAGCTTGACTCTAAAAAATTACCAAACTTTTCTGTAAATATTTTTAATGATTTTTCAAAAGCAGTCAGTCAGTCATTCTGATTTGATTCGTTATTAAAAAATTGTTGAGGTTCTTCCTCACAATGAGTTACTTCATAAGGAGAGGTGAAATTTTGAGGTCATGGTCTTTGTAAGTTACTGACATTCTCATAGATACCCTGTTATTAAAGCTTTGGGGTTTTTGAAAATTATTTGATCGATTATTAAAGGGATGATTTGGATTCTTAGGATGGTTGAAATTTTGTGGTCGCGATTGTGTTTGTTGTTGGTTGTTATTTCGATACTTGATAAATTTGAAGGATTGTTATTATGATGTTGTTGAAATAAATTTTGATTTTGAAATGAGCCATGTGTTATCTTATGATTACGATATTGTTGTTGATGTTTATGATTGTTATTGTGGTATAACTTTATAAGACGGGTGCGTTATCATTTGTTCCTCCCGATCTTACCGGAGGTCGCCGGACTAGCATACTCTTGCGCTATTTGTACTAAATGCTTTGGATTCAATTGTAACATTCGTGTTCACTGAAATTATTAAAATTATTACTGCTTTAATTATATATTATTTGAAATTATTAGTGTTGTCGACTTCCGTAATTTCAATTATTACTGCTTTTCATAGATCACCGCTGACGACTTCCGCTCGCTACGCTCGCTCAAGAGATGAACAAACTCCAAAAGTTCCTTTTCAGTTGAGATCGGGTCCTTACCGTAATTTAAATTATCACTCCTTTAAATTATTACTACAACTTCCCCAGATCACCAGAAGTCGACAGCACTAACAATTTTAAATAATATGTAATTAAGGCAGTAATAATTTTAATAATTGTAATGAATACGAATGGTACAATTGAATGCCAAGCAGTTAGCACAAATGGCGCTAGATTATGCTAGTCCGGCGACCTTCGGGTAAGATCGTGAGTACCAGTGATAACGCGCCCCTCTTGTAAAGTTGTACCGTTATTGTTATTAAAATTTTTCTTGTTGTTCATATTGGCGATATTAAATGAACATTTGTTATAAATTATTGTCATAACCTCATCTAAAGAATTAGGAGTAAGCATCATGATATGATTGCTGAGTTTGGAAAATCTCATTTTTTTTTCAAATTTCAAATGACCTAGCGTCAGCAAAATTGTCTTAAAATTTGTACTAAAGTTAGCATATGATCAACACTGTTTGCTAATAAAACATTTCTGCCTGAACCAGATAACTTTGCTTTGACTCTCATAAACAAGACATTGTGATTGTAATCACGTTCGACAATATTGCAACCACAAATATTCTTATAAGAACTATCGATTAAGCATTTCACAGAAAAAAAAAAAAAGTTCATTTTGATTTCCATCCGGGCCCAGATAATGCTAAGAACTGATAAAGAAATTATCAATTATATTTATAAATGTTTTCCTCAAACTCAGCAATTATATCATGATATTTACCCCTAATTCATTAGACGAGGTTAGGACAATAATTTATAACAAATGTTCATTTATTATCGCCAATATGAACAACAAGAAAAATTTTAATAACAATAATAATCATAAACATCAACAACAACATCGTAATCATAACACACCACATAACTCATTTAAAAATCATAATTCATTTCAACATCCTCATAATAACAATCCTTCAAATTCATTCAAGTATCGAAATAACAACCAACAAACACAATCGCATTCACAAAATTTTAACCATCCTAAGAATCCAAATCATCCCTTTAATAATCGATCAAACAATTTTCAAAAACCCCAAAGCTCTAATAACACGGTATCTATTGAGTCTGTATGTAACTTGATAAGACCCCATGTAAGACCAAGACCCCAAAATTTCATCGCTCCTTATGAAGTATAGTGGCGGCAAAAAGTATTTGCACACCCAGTTTTTATAAAAATATCAGTCATAAGGGAATTAATAATCCACTGAACTTCACATTAATAAAAAGTATATTTAAAACTAAAACAATTCTATATGTGTACAATTATTAACTTTTTAGATTAATGGAGAAAAATAAAAAAAATAATGAAATCCTCTGGCAAAAAGTATTTGCACACTCTGTGTACTATGACTAATATCCTTTGTTTACTATTTATTAATTCTTACACCAGTATTATCAGCTCTATCTAATGTTTTCATACAATGCTAAAGCATTAAGAATTAAATTCTTTAGTCACTGGTTAACTATCATGCCGAAAACAAGTGACTTGATTTTGGGAACTCGCGAAAAAATTGTTTTGTTGCGGGATCAACAAAATCATATCCTGAGATTGCAGATTTATTAAGTATAAATTTGTCCACGGTCAGGTACATCATAATGAGTTATGAGGATCGTGGGACAACTGAAAACAGTAAGCGAAAAGGCCGTCCGAAAAAGTTCAATTCCAGGATGAGGAGAAAGATAAAAAATGAAGCTATGAAGCATCCCTCATAAGTTCTCGAGAACTGGCTAATATGGTCCATACAACTACTGGTGTTCAGGTTAGTGACAGGACTATCAGATACTGCCTGAATTCTGAAGACCTGCATGGCAGAGAACCTCGAAAGAAACCTTACATAAATGAAATCAACCATAAAAAGCGTCTTGCTTTTGCCAGACAATATTTGCATAAGCCGCTTAGCTTTTGGGAGGATGTCAAATTCTCTGATGAAAGCAAATTCAATTTGTTTTGACCCGATGGGCGGAAGATTATTTGGAGGCGGCGTAAGGAAGAATTGTAAAAGCAAAATGTTTCTGGTACAGTAAAATATGGTGGTGGGCATGTTATTGTATGGGGGTGAGTCTCATACCACGGTGTGGGAAATCTTGTTTCCATTGACGGAATTTTAAATGCTGAGGGTTATGTGAACATTTTGCGCCATAACCTGCATGCAAGTGCCGAAAAAATGAATATCCGGGATCGATATGTGTTCCAGCAGGACATTGATCCAAAACACACTGCCACCAAAACCAAGGAATGGCTGATATTTAATGTGCGAAGACAGCTGCACACCCCCTCCTCAATCACCTGACATAAATATTATAGAAAATTTATGACACATCTTGCATCAGAATGTGAGAAAGCATCACATCACTGGAAGATACCATTTGAAACAAGTACTGGTCCAAGAATGGGAAACAATCAGTCTTGATTTGGTTAAAAACTTGGTCCACTCCATGCCCAGACGTCTACAGGCAATTATTGATGTCAATTGACTTTTTATGAAATATTAAATATATATTTATTCTCAAAATAAAAAAATAATCAGAAGTGTGCAAATATTTTTTGCCAGAGGATTTCATTTTTTTTTATTTTTCTCCATTAATCTAAAAAGTTAATTATTGTACACATATAGAATTGTTTTAGTTTTAAATATACTTTTTATTAATGTGAAGTTCAGTGGATTATTATTTCCCTTATGACCGATATTTTTATAAAAACTGGATGTGCAAATACTTTTTGCCGCCACTGTAACTCATTGTGAGGAAGAACCTCAACAATTTATTAATGAGGAATCAAATCAGAATGACGGACTGACTGCTTTAGAAAACTCATTAAAAATATTTACGGAAAAGTTTGATAATTATTTAGAGTCAAGCTTCAATAAAGAAAACCCGCCGAACTAAATTTAAATTTACGAACTAAATCTTTACCACATTTTGAAAACTATGACAAAACAAAATGGATAATAGATACAAGCGCGAATGAAAATGATATACAATCTAATGTAATTACTCCAAATACTAAATTAATCGATGAACCTTTTATTATAACAACCATCAGATTTATCCATTATTATCATTTCACCAGAGTTGCGATGGAACGATCTTTTGCATTGTATTAATGAGGGAAGAATCTTCAGAAGAGGGATAGAAGTAAGAGTGAAAGTTGTGAAATCTCAAGGGAAGCAAAGAATGATGTATTTGTAGAAGCTATTTCATTGGATTGATAAGACAGGAGGATGCGAAGAACATCAAGAGCAATACCGTGAATCTCTCGAATTGGATGCCGGATTGTATTGTACCTAGTTGTCTATAATTGCGTGGCAGAGAGAAGGAATAAATCTGAAACTTTATTTTCTCATTAGAACAAGTTAATAATCTAATCAATAACCCGTCTATCTTTTCTTTTTGGATTATATAAATGCCTTGATAATAAAAATTATGAGCTGACATACGAGAATTCTAAAACGGATTTTCTGTGCAATTTCAATATGAAAAATCACTCTTCATTACATACTTAAACATTGATAGGTATTAGGTCAAACAAGAAATATCTTTCATCATTACCTACTGTCAAGTGACTCAGTAGTGTAACAACTTCAAGGCAATATCAGTAATTTTTTGTCATAAGTTTCCGACGAGTCTCAAAATTTAATATAAATTCAAGACATACTACCAGAACTATCTAAACCTATAGTTTTCGAAAATGTTTATACATAGTAGGTCCTCCCTATTATGTAATTAGGAGGAAACATCATCTGAAGTGAAAAATATAGTAGATTTAGTATGTTCTTATTCCTTTAATTAAATCTTGTCAAATGGATTGAAATACAAAAGCTTTATCTTTGGTAGAAAAGTAGCTGATAATGTGTTTCATAAATTACAAAAACATAACTAAAAGTGAAGTCAGAAACATTTCCGTGTTATAATATATTACGAATATCATTTAATGAAATCAAGAAATTAACTGTTATCCAGTACGCACTTTTCAGTTATCTTTGAATTTATAACATGAAATATAAATATATATCGATTGCTATTTTGAATGCGGCTCTATTCCCTCCTCATTCCCAGAACGAGTGATTTCTAGTCATTGGATATCGTCTGTTTGAAGAGAATTGTGAATCTTGATTTTATTTTATTTTCATCTTAATTAATTATTTAGCGGGCAGTATTTAGCATAGTAAAGGTATTTATTTAGTTGTAATTATTTTACAGTTACGATTTATGTATATCATGGCCCTATGATAGTTTTTTTCTCTGATTAGATTTTGTTTTCATTGTCTATTGTTTGAAACAAATATATTGGATCGGCTTTTGTCAGTTAGCTATTCCTTCTATTGGCATTAATTAGCCTATTTATTCCTGAATTATTTTTTTTTAAATCAGCCTGAGCAATCTCATTCTCTCACTTTTAGTTATTCTATTCTGTCATTATACTGAAGCCAGTATTATAGTTAAGTATGTAATTTTAAAAATAAACTTCTTGAAATATTTTATTCATCTGCAGTCTGTGAGAGCAGTTTTTTTTTTTTGAGAACTTCAAATAATTCCAAAAATTCAAGTCTTCTACTAATTCGAAAAAATTCAAGTCTTCAACTATCTGCATTTCCTTCCATAGGATTTCCTGGATTACCACTATAGCAGTCTTATACCTCTTCAAGATTATGACTCTCCCCGACCTGAAAGAGGCTTATCACATTTCATGTATCTAGGGTCAAGGTTTTACTTATTCCATACCTGGATCGTGCCATTGAATCAGCCCGGTTATTTATTTGTTGAGACTTCTAACAATATTTGTTTTCTGGTGTGTGTTAGCCCGACGTCCTACCTCTGACCTGCAGGACTGGGAGATTTGTTGTCTAGACCCTCATCACCAATTGTCTTCAACATGACTTTAGTGTTGCGTCCATTCTTGCAGTCCGTCTTCAGTTCTGCTTCCACAGATTTCCCTGAAGACAATTTCCCTCAGTAATTCTCTCTGAGGTACTGGCATTGCTGCTGCCTAACACTAGCAGGTTTGAGTTCGTGGTCCTGTTTCCTTAGGATGCCTGCGTTCAACATGGCTCCAAATGCCTCCCACCCGACCTAGTAACCCTAGATAGGGGTCCTAATGAGGTGCTACCAGCTGGACCAAGGTTTATTAACGAGGTGTTAATTCTCGATCTCTCCTCCTTAATCCTTGCTTGGGACAAACTGTGGGTTGAGGTGCACAGCCACTCCCTTGTGGGAGTTCTATTAATATTGTTACTGCTTTAATTACATTTATGTCTATTATGGCCCTATGATAGTTTTTTTCTCTGAATTTTTTTTTATTGTCTATTGTACGTAACAAATATGTTGGATTGGCTTTTGCCAATTAGTTCTTCCATATATTGATATCAATCAGCCTATTTACTCCTGAATTATTTTTTTTTAAAGTTTCAATCTCATTCTTCCAAATGTAGTTGTGCTATTCTCTCATATGCATCCAAGTCAGGATTATAGTTAGATATGTAATTTTAGAAATATAATTCTTAAAACATTTAATTCATCTGCAGTATATGAGAGTTTCAGGTTGTTTTTTGAGAAATTCAAATAATTAGAAAATATTCAAGTGTTGGAAACTATTTCTTTACAGGCATAAAATCCCATTTTTCATTGGTCATAATTGATTTATTTTAATTAAATTTGGCATAAAGCAGCATTGATGAAACCTTTCCTATAACATTTTGGTTGACGTACGGATGTTGGTATAGAAGGATCTGTCTAATTAGGGATTGTTAAATTATTTGTTTCTTCTATCACTTTGTTTTTTATAGAAAACTAGTTTGAAATGTTATAAATTTACCTTCAGTGAATATAATAATGAATATAATCAGTGAATATAATAATACATATTAAATTATATGTCATCAAAATACAAATTCTTATACATATTAAATTAAATGTAATATAAATAAGTAATAAAACATTTATGAATTATGAATCATGTCGGGAATTTTTAGTTTTTAGTCTTAATAATTCTATGATTCCATTAGTCCTTGGCAAAAAATGTATAAAATATTGAGAAGAGGGACTAATTATATTGTTTCTCCTACTATTTTAATTCCAAGAAAGCTGTAAAAACCCTTCTTTGTCGCTCTCTCTCTGTCCCTCTCACCCTCTCCATCTCCCCTTTTGCGAGAAATGACTTGAAGAAGTGCATTCTGCTGAATTTATTTCGAGTAGTGTGAACTTTTTAAAATCATCTTAAAGATTATTATTATAGATTGGTAAGGGAAAGTTGTGCGACGCGCGCACCACACCGGAGTTTTTATTCTTCTATGTTTTTCTGGTTATTAAGAGATTTATTTTAAAGATTTATAAGGCCTTTTTGAATAGGATTAAGGAAAATAGTAAATCCCAGGAAATACTAAAATTTTGTTCTCCTGGCCTCTTGGTGGTTTTCATAGAAAATCCGCTCTCCTTTGCAAATATATTTTATTTTTTTTACATGGCATTTATTAAAAGCCTAACAGTAACACCGACAGCTCAATTATAAGTTGTTGTTATTTTTAAATGGTAAAATGTATTCCAATAAATGATTATTATTGTTTCTGTGCTGTATTTTCTAATTTTTTTAGTATTTTTGATGCATTGAGTTCTCAGTGTAAGAAATTAGGTAACAATTTTTGATTATCGAGCAGAGATGCAACCCTCATAATTATTCGAATTCATTCTGAAGTCTAACTGCTCATTTTATAAGAAGCTGGCCAAATACAACATTTTATGGTTCCGATTTTGTTTTAAATTTAATGCAATAAATTTACCAAAAGCGCCTTGAATTTTACTGTTCACAGCCTTGAAATTGTTGATTTATATTTAAATTTTTCAGGACTTATCGCTGGACACCCTGATAGATCAAAGGATATCAAATAGCCGAGTGTACCCAACCTGCTATTAATTCTTTGTTTTGGGGATTGAAAGAATTATTATTATGTGTAAACAATAGTACTTTGGTTGGGAGGTTAGATGCGGATTATATCATGATTCGTATTTATGTGGTAGCATTAAAAATTCATATTCATTGAGATCATTTGTGATTATTAATATTATTACTGCTTTAAATAGACCTCAGCCGTCAATTTCCGCTCGTATTTCAGGTCGGGACCTTACCATAACTTCAATTAGTTATTTGGCAAAACTCGGCTAGTTTCGACATATGCTAGGCTTGTGGCCAGACTAAAGTAGTATTAGCCGTCTCTCACCCTTATAACTTTAGAAGATAATAATGGACACTGTTTAGTATTGTGATTAAAACCGAGACACAAAGCTTTAAGAAGCCTGCTCATTCTTGTATATATCACCCTCTTATGATACGTTACTGGGACTTGTGTATCTCCTAGTTCCTCTATGTTAAATTCCTCTACTTCAACTCTCTAGACATGAAGAACAGGCATGGAAGTAGTTGAGTTTGCAAAATCCTAGGACTGCATTTTGTCAATGGATATTAGCTGAGAATAGCTTAAATAAAGACTAACTAGTATACCCGAGCGAGAACTCTCGCAATAGATATCTTCTAATCCCTAATTTCAAGTATAAGCGATATTAGGGAATCATATTTATTCGTATAAACAATATAATATTATTAAGAAAGTTTATTTAACACACATATTTGGTGAAGCTACATAGTTTGTAATGACTATGTTGAAGTTACAGTTCATACTTATTAAGTACTTAAAGCTTATCCCACTGGAAAACAACTCTTCAATTTAGCAGTTAGGCAATTAGATTCAGCTATACCGTTTTCTATATGTAGTATTTATACTTAACAGTTACCTTAAGGGTTGGACATGGAAACAAAATATAATTTCCCACTCATTAAAAGTTTTTGTAAACAGACTCAAATTGATATAAAGTTGCCATGACAACGACACGTACGCAAGATGGCATAGGGCCCATGCGGACCTATATCGTGCATTCTCTCAAAAACTGTAGGTTTTTAAGCTTTAAAACGCTGGACCAGTATGGTCCAAAGGACCATACATGATCTTGATGCCCACGTCAAAATCTTTAAAAACCAACTCATCCCGTCTCGATCCGCCGACTCTCAGTCGTCAAAGTTTTGAAACCTTCCAGTTTTTTCATCACTTTTATTTAAGCCCTAGTAAGAATTTAAGAAACAAAATCGGGATTCGTCACTTCTCTGTGAAATTCTCTTTCTTTTGATACCTCATTCATCAAAATCCATCGCTCCTGAGAGCCAGAAAAGGGATCTATACTACCGTAATAATATATAGTAGTGATAATCCAGATTTTGTCAGTCCATTTTTTTTTTTTTTAGTTCCTATTAATAACCTAGTCAAATTTAGACTTGGTGCAAATTAATTCAATCAATGTTGGAAAGGATTTTAATCCACTTTGGACATCCTAAATATATGAGTATTATAAGTTTGTGATGGTTTTTGAGGTGAGATAAATTTTTAGGAGTCAAAAAAACCCAAAATGTTGGTACTTTTTTCAGTTTTTGGTTTATATAACCGGAGGGGTTTATCGCAAAGAAAATTTTACTCTTACATAAATTAAATGTCATTAAATTATGTGTTGATTGCTCTTCTTAAGTACTAAATTTGGTTTATCAGTTTGGTGAGAATCAGCAATCAAAATAGGCAAATTTTACCATTTTTACTGAAAAGTATGTTATGCCTCAGTTTTACATGCCTGTAACTAAAAAACTGTTATTCCAAACGGAAATTGTCAAATAACTAAAGTTATGGAGCATTAAATTCTGTTTTTATAGCATGCCTGTTTTTTTTTAATTTGCTTATTCCTATGCATATATACACAAAACTAAGCTCCAATTGTGCTGATTTTCCGCCATGTTGCTATTGTGTAGTTTTATCATGTCTGACCTCAAAATCACTAATGTGCGTGTAGGAAATTGAATATTAATACATTTCGACAGTCCAATTTTATTCTCAAGATTGTATCCAGAAGCAGTGAGTTGGATTGGGAGAGAAGCATTGTCATGTAAGATTTTTAAAACAATTTAAACTAGATTAATTTGAAAACAGAAAATAATATTTGGAGGTAGACCAACCCCATTGAATGCGTGCTGGTACAATCAATTGTTATTGCTTTTTCAGAAAGCTTAGTTTAATTTAATTTTTGTATAGGATCTTGATGATCAAAATTACACATAAACAACAAAATAAAAATATCTGATGTGGGCAATACATGACTTCCTTGTACGCCTATTAAATTATAAATCCGTGGCTCATAAAGTGATACTGAATTTGGTTACTAGTTTCCGAAGATTGCAGTAAAAACGACACTCGGCGTCCCGTCATCCATCTATGACACACACACAAACACACACTCTTGTCACTGGAGGTCTCATTCTTTTATTACATGTCGTTTTCCTTCAGTAGGTATCTAGTTTCCAAGATATTTCTTCTTGTTCCATGACAACAATAAAACTGTCAATATCACTGGATAAAGCATTAGAAATGGACAGTTTCGACATTTTAAGCGAAAAAACCACTTAACTAATATCTTATTCTCAGGATGAAGACTTTCTCACAAATGGGGAGGAAAATCAGTATTTTACACTCAATTTTAACACTTAAAACAAGTGATAAAAATGTTTAATTGGATTGGAAACAAAATAGCGTTTGTAACCTTTATTACCGAACCATAAGATTTCTGTATTTAATTATACTATACTTGTCGATGTAAGTTTATTATGACCTTCAAGTAAAGTACCCTTTTTCGTTCACGAATCTTAACCAAAATCTAGTAAATACATTTATATCGATATAAAAGTCCTATTTGCCAAATTTGAGATGTTTTACATTATATTTTAATGTATTTTTTGATGAAATTATAATATGACCTTCAAGTAAAGTACCACTTCCGGTCTGCCAATGTTAACCAAAATTTATTTTATTATTCAAATAAATATATAAGTTATAAATACTAAATTTGAGAAGTTTTGCATAGTATTTTAATATAATTTTTGATGGAAATCAATTATGACCTTCAAGTAAAGTACCACTTCCGGTGATCAAGCAGTGACCAAAAAGGGAGGCTCACAACTAGATTTTACAACAATTTTAAATACAAAATTTCAACTTTCTACGGCTAACCGTTTTTGAGTTATGCAAAATAGAACGAAGGAACGTACGTACGTATGTACAGACGCCAGGACGAAACTAGTCAAAATGGATTCAGGGATGGTCAAAATGGATATTTCCGTTGAAATCTGAAAACCGAAAATTTTCGCGAATACAATACTTCCTTTACTTCGTACAAGGAAGTAAAAAACGCGAACAAAATTACAAAATTTTGGATACAATCTTGAGAATAAAATTGGACGATCGAAAAGTATTAAAGTTCAATTCAAGTGCTAAAATTATGAGGTTTTTTGAGTCCTAAAATTTTAGCTCATCCTAGAAACTCTCGCTAACTTGCTTTTTTCTGGGTGCCTGGAGTGGATTAAAAAAATCTTTTTCAGCTTTTTTTGAATTGCACTCAAATTATAATTTGATTGGGCTAAAATAATAGGAGCTGGGGAGGTATAACAAATAATTGGACCAGCAACATCCTGATCTTTGAGCTATTCTCAGGTAATATCCATTGATAAAATTTGGTTCTCAGATTTCATATACTCAACTACTTTCAGAGTTTCAACAGTTAGTGCAAACAGTTAGTAATTTTATTTCGTACTTTTACTATGAGGAAAATTTTTAATCAGAGTCACTCCAAATTAATTATTAAATTCACAATGACTAAGAATTTTAATTTCAACATAAAACCATTTTAAATTCTTTAAAATTTTGCAGTCTTTAAAACCAATTGCATAAAATATAAAAACCAAAGTTTTATATATAACTGTAAAAAGTAAGCATATGTATTAGAGTTAAGAAAGTTTTCCTCAATTTCTTGAAGAAGCCCAAGGAAACTTAGTATAATTTATAGTACCTAGCCTATTTTACTTTATTACTGGCTTCCGATAAATTAACAATCTAAATTTCAGAATAAGATGGAAGCTTATTCCAGTCTTGGAAAAGATCGTGTATCTGTCCTCCTATCAAATATTGTCCAAACCAAGATGTCATTAGCAGTTGGTTTTGCATCACGAGCTTCCATTTATGATGCAGTGCTTACTGCATATGAGTTATCTACTGCTCAGTGTATCATATTGGCATTACTGCATGGTTTGGTTAATAATGATGTCTCAATCTGCTCACTTTTAGGAACTTTATCCTCTAGTAAGTATTATGTTGTTTTTACTGAAATAATCTATGTATATATTTTCTGTGATCATATTTCAGAGCTCGTTAAAGAAAAAATTATGATAAATTTTGTTTTTGTTACTTTTGTAACAGGATATTTTACTGGATTTGCATTAAATGAATGTTGCATGTTAGTAGAAAGCAGCAGTTTTTTTACTCCTTAAATTTTCAGTTTTGTTAGCTATATCTTTGATATTCATTTCAGGGATTTACTTTTGTTTGCAATCTGTTAGAGCTGGATGAAAATTCTGTATACAATCAGAGCTTTGATTTCTGAATTTTGAACAAAGTTTAATCAGGTGGTGGTGTCAATCCTAAGTTATTAGCGGCAATCTCCATTCTTTTTAGGTAGAAGACTTTGTTTGAAGTTCTGTTTGCTAAATATTTTCTACTTGAACAAACAGCATTAATGACTATGCTTAGCTGTTTTAATAATAATTGTTTGTGCTTTAAATGTATAATTCACATTTTTCTCTATTTGAGTTCAATAAATTTAAAGAGATAAAATTGTAGTGTGGATTTAGTTTGTGGGTTTATTAACATTTTCTATATTTCTCTGATTTTTAATGTAAGAGATTGCTGTTTGTTGTACAAAATCTGTTAGTCTTGAGATGGAGGCCGATAAACTCAGGTTTTGTTCAGAGGGTGAGTATAGCCAGTGTGTCTATATTGTAATGATATTTCTAATTTTCAAGATAAATAGATAATATGTATTTTATTGAGATCACCTGTGTAATAAGTGAAAATTTGCTTAGATTGCATTTAGTGGATGTAGTCAATCTTAGGATTCAGTTATTCTCTTTAGATTTTTATATTTAGTATTAATAGCTTGGAATATTCTTTTACTCAAATAAAATATGATTTTGTTTACAGTCGAGAGCTGTATTGATTACATTGTAAAATTTCATATGTAAGTAAATAATACAAAAAAAAGTAATTTAATGAAAAATATTTATATCTTATTACCCTCTATCTGTCCTAAGGGACAGAATGCACTTGCATATCTACTTAAACACATTAGTTAATTGTTAGTGAAGTTGAGGTCCAGATATAGAAGTTATTTTCGTAGTTGGGGCTTTTTTTTGTTTTTAGTTTTTCAAGTATTAGAAATTTATATTTTATTACCATATGATCATGAACTTAACAAAATATACCAAATAAGAAACCAAAAAAAAAAAGGTTGAAAATAGGTACTTAAAATATAATGAAATGCTTTTTCAGTATTTTGAGCTCTCATTGCTTCAAAATATTCACGGGAATTCAGTGATCAATTCGAGCCGTGAACCTTAATAATCAGTTGAGCAGTTCGCTCAAAAAATCGTTACATACTCTCAAACACATTTAATACAATAGTTTTTCAGTATTTTGAGCTCAAATTGTTTCAAAACATTCATGAGATTGTAATAAGAAATTTGATCCATAAAACTTGAAAATCGGTTGAGCCAATCTCTCATAAAATCACTGCATATCCTCAAACAGATATTAAACACATTTAATACAACATTTCTTTAGTATTTTGAACTAAAACTGCATCAAAACATTCATGAGATCTCAACGAATAATTGAGCGAATTGAACGAATAATCAAACTTGAAAATCAGGTGAGCCTTTCACTCAAAAAATCGTTACATACCTCCAGCAGACCCTCAACACATTACCTTCCTTTTGGTTACACTGTTGTCGGGAAAAAATAATTATCAGATGTTTTTCTTTAACCACAATTAAAAACACAATAACTGATATATATATATATATATATATATATATATATATATATATATATATATATATATATATATATATATATATATATATATATAGAGAGAGAATGAAACAGCGTTTTAACTGTAATTAATGATATAAATATGTTGGTTTGATGAAGTTGCTAGATCTTGGTCCTTGGGACTTCATGGAGGAGTCAGTGTGGCATTTAGGCTAGAAAGTTTGAAGATCACTGTTCTAGAAGATTCACTTTTCTATACTGAAATTTTTTTTTTCGAGTTTTTTTATTTTGAAGTCTTTATTTTTAGTTTTGTCATGGCATTAGTTTTAAGTTATGAAAAATAGTCACTTTTTACATTTACATGTAGTATTACATAGCATTAGTTCTTGATTTTTGTTTTACTTTACTGATTGTATTTTTAGTTATTAACTAACGCCCACATATTTTATATTTTTTTATCTTTAGATGTTCAACACTTACGATCTTCTTATTTGAAAGTTTGGTTGAAAGAAGACTTCAGATTTGAGCAGGAGGAAATTTATCGTGCCTTTTCAACAGCTGCTCACTATATTAATGCTGGTCTTATCAATGTCCCCTCCCATGTATTGCAGATACTCGTTTCAATTGTAGATCTGTACAATGTTATTGGTCTGTGCAAGGAGCAAGGTGATAAAGATACGCTGTACTTGTTGCAATCTCTTGGAGTGGATATAGGAAACAAGGGTTCACCAGAGGACGACAGCCCAGCAGCTACAGCAATACTTGAAGTTGTAAGTATTCTACAATATACTTAATCGCTGCCATGCCTGCCTTTTAAAAAGTGTATATCATATTGTTCTATCTTGTTATACTTGTAGACATTGTTGTTATATCTAGTTGCCATGGTATTTGGGTGCTATATTACGCTGGCCTTTTGGTTTATTATTTTCAATAATAGACCTTTTTAATTGACCAAGAAAACAAATTTTTTAACCTCCCTCTCAAAATTTGAGGTTTTATGCTTCAAGATATGTAGAATAAAAAAAAAAAATACCGAATAAAAAAAAAAAATTCCATCCGTCCGCCGTTCCTGGCTTTTCTCCGTGACTACTGGACCGATTTTCTTGAGATTCGGCACCAAAGTCGCAGGCCACCCCAGGTTGATCCTTGGAACTTGACATTATCATCTGTCCGTTAGTTTCAAATGGCGGCCGATTAAGCCCATAACTTGGCCATTTATAAAGATAGAGAAGAAATTTAAGATGTTTTGGAATCAGCTTAAAAGGCATTAAAAAAAAAAAAAAAATCTATATAAATACTTTTGGTTTATTATTTTCAATAATACACCTTTGTAATCGACCAAGAAAAAATTTTTTGTAATCCTCCCCTCAAAATTTAGGAAATTTGAGGTTTTACGTTTCAAGATATGTAGAATCTAAATATCGAATAAAAAAAATCTGTTGGTCATAATTTTTATTTTTGGTTATGATGAATCGAAAGCAGGTGAAATTCCCTACAAAAAGAAAAAAAAATCATTTAAATCGGACCAGTATTAGCTGAGATATCGCGTAATGAACTTCGTAGACTAATTCTCTGGTGTTGCTGGTCATTGTGGCCCTGGGCCTCCTGAATTGTGTCAATTGGTCTTCTGACTTCCTCGCATCTCTCTACTTTATCCTTCCTTGGATTATTTCTGCACTTCCTTCAGCTTCTTGGTCTTTCCTTTTTCTTTTCCTACTGAAGTGCACATCCAATATTTTCCTCTGTACCATTTTACCCTCTGATTACATGTCCTAATCATCTCTGCCTACTTGCCTACTCTGCCTACGGTTTCTTCTTAACACTCCCAGTTCCGCACTCACGGCATTCATCTTGGGACAAGCTTTAAATTTCTGTTCCTTTGGTGCTTACTGCTTACTTACTTTGCTAAACTTGGTAGTTATGTTTTATAAAGTATTCTGCACATGTTCCTTTCCCGAAACACCAAACGTTTACTTTTCCAAATGCTCATTTGAAAGATAATCTAATTATCTGTACTGTAAACCAAAGCAATACGGAAAACCCTGTGAATAGACAGACCAGATATTTTTGAAATATTACTATTTGGAAATAATAAACCATTGTGTAATAATTTGCAGCATTATTTTATTTTATACTTGCTTGATAAAATTTAGGTCTAGTGATCCTGAAACCCCATAACTTATTTAATCTTTTAAAATAAATGTACTTTTAATTTTAATGAGGTAGTTTATTTAAAGTCTGGTAATAGTATTTGCCCATTATTGCATCACTCGCTCTATTATTAATTAGTGACATAATTACTTTCAAGTATAATATTCCTGACAATTTCTTATTCTTTTGTATTTTTTTTTATGTTCAAGTTCTTAATATGATGTGTTTAGTTCAGGGAAGAAAATGCAGACAGTGGTCACCCGGCAGAAGTAGAAATTGCAG
The DNA here is from genome assembly GCA_948150685.1 of Rhaphigaster nebulosa. NCBI lineage: Eukaryota > Metazoa > Arthropoda > Insecta > Hemiptera > Pentatomidae > Rhaphigaster > Rhaphigaster nebulosa. The sequence continues at coordinate 160,539,855 of OX411308.1, read as the reverse complement.
AGGAAGTAGAAAATGGCTCATCTTCACAGGTAAAAACATACTAACGCATATTATTAATTATTTTATAAAAGTTAATTAAAAAGTATTAAAGAAAACTATAAGAACAAACAATAACCATTTTTATTGACTGAATATTTTAAAAAATACACAAATACAGAACATTATGAAAGATAAATTTAAAAATAAATGCATTCCCTGACTGTTTCATAAAAACTTTGGATTAAAAGAGATTAGACAATATAATTTTTTTTTGAAAAATCAATATCTTGTTTTAAAAATGTTGTTTAAAAAAATTGCCATTCATTATCACTTTTCGAAACACCGTTGACACAATATTAACTTGACGTTCACCATGAACGGCTGAGGTACAACTCCTGCAGACCAGGCCGTTTTTATCATTCTTTGTTGTTTAGAATCCTATTTGGAGCATATGTGTCGCTTTTTCTCTTTTGTCTTTCTGTTCAGATGCTATGTCTATTCTAGAAACTGAAGCTACAGAACCGATCTTGATCCGATCTTAAAAACTTTGGTGTTTTCCAAGTAAATTCTTTTTCTCAGCTAACCTTCGGTCAGTTTGCTTAACAATTCACACATATAATCAATAGGTGTACAATTATTTGCTTTATTGCTAAACCTTCTCCTACTGATGCATTGTTACTAAACGCTAATCGAAATGACGAACACATTCTTACTTTTAATCCTAAATTGGATATAAAGAATAAATAGGATTCTAAAGGACAAATAATGACAAAAACGGCCTGGTCTGCAGGGATTGTACCTCAGCAATTTATGGTGAACATCAAGTTAATATTGTATCAACAAGGTTTTGAAAAATGATAATGAATTGTAATATTGTCAACACTTTTTAAACAAGATATTGATTTTTTGTCTAATAGACGATACAAGTGTTATTTAGACATCCCTGGTTAAAATCACAAAAGCACAAAGATCCTTTTTCAATGTTCATGGGACATTGAGTTATTTTATTTATCCTTTGATAAAATAATTCCAAAACACTATATTTTTCCTTTAGTTTCATAACTTGCTGAAATATGGACGTATGAAACCACTAATCTGCCGCCTCTAATTTTTTTATTCAATTTTTGGATTCTATGTATTTTGAAACATAAAATTTTAAGGGGAGTTAAAACTTTTTTCTCTTCATCCATCACAAAGCTAATAATAAAAAGTAATAATAATAAACAAAAAATCTTAATTGGACCAATATTAGCAAAGATACAACGAGCAAGTTTTGAAAAAATATCAAACCAATTTTAGTGAAAATATTGAAAACAATTTTTTGTATTGCACTTTACAATAGATTTGTAGTAGCAATGACCTTTGGGTACAGTCTTGAAAGTAAGCTTTCTACAGGTTAGATTTATAGGTACTTTGTACAGATGTAATTGATGTAAAAAAAAAAAACTTTTATCTTAAGAGCATAATAATGGTCGTAAATTATTTTTAAAATTATTATTATTATGTTTTTTGAGATAATTTTTTATTCAATTGGCATGATATTTTTGTTTATTCTTTTTCCTTGGCTCTACAACCAGCAAGGGGTCAAGGCCGCCCGAAGCAAAATCCGCTATTTGTTTCGGCTCTGTGCAGCCGCTCTCCAGTCCCGGATCCCCAGAATGGTGCATGCATCCTTGGTTACCCCGTCCAGCGAAGTCTGGGCCTCCCTCGTCTTCTGGTGGAGTGGATTTATTTTTCGATGAGCCTCCTTGCTTAGCTCTCATCCTGGTCACATGACGTACAATATTGCAGTCGTTCTACAGCTCCGAGATCTCGGCATTTGTCCTGATCCGCCAGACTAGCTAGTTGGCATCAAAAATCGCTCTAAAAATTCTTCTTAGTATCTTTCTTTCTTAGTGTCAAACTCTCTGATCCATTTGTAAGTACTGGCCTAATTAGAGTTATATACAGACGCAATTTGATTGTGCAAGACAGTGTACTACTCTTTGTCTGCACTAGGCCAAAATAACATTTGTTAGCTCTAACGATTCTTCTTTAAATTTCCTCTCGCACATCGTTATCCTGAGCTATTGAGGAACCAAGGGATATAAAGTCCTTGACTCTCTCAAATGTACATTCTGCTACTTGTACATGGGAAGGAAGCATCCCTCGTGGGCTCGTCACCATGTATTTTGTTTTAGTTTGATTGACTATAAGTCCCATTCTTGCAGCTGCAGCTCGTAGGTTTGTGAACGAATGATATCAATATCATCTGCATAGCCCAGTATTTGGGCTGAATGGTTGAAAATTGTTCTTCACACTTGGATGCCTGACTCCCTTACCGCATCCTCCAGAGCAAAATTGAAGAGGAGACATGCAAGACTGTCACACTGCCAAACCTTGGTAAGTCTGCAGTGAGTCTGAGAGCCCACCATCAACGCATACTGAGCACTGCACCGCTTCCAATGTCTTCTGGATGAGTCTCACAAGCTTGGGTGGAACTTCCATTTTGAGTATACTTTATAGAGTTTGTCCCTTTTCACACTATAGTATATAGCCCTGGAAATCTACAAACAGATGGGAGGTTTGGACACTGTATTCTCTGGCTCGTTCCAGTATCAACCTAAGGGAGAACATTTGGTCTGTGGTGCCCTTTCCTCTCATAAAACAAGCCTGATAATTGCCCATCTCTTTTTTCGCTTGGGGTAGTAACTTGAACAAAATTCGGGACAGCACCTTGTATGCGCTTGACAGTGAGCGCTGGTAGTTGCTGCAATCCAGTATGCTCCCTTTCTTGTGATTTGGGCAGATGATGGTCTTATACCAGTCCACTGGTACTCTTTCACTAACCCAAACATCCATAACAATATTGTGAAGAGCGTTCACTGCCTCTTGACCTTCCTACTTAAGCAATTCTGATGACAATCCATCAGCTCTCAGTGCCTTGTTGTTTTTTTAGGCTTTCAACGGCTTCCTGAACCTCATCAAAGTCTGGCGGCTCAAGGTCCTCGACTGGCTAACTATAGATTTCTGATTGTATGGGTTTTATATCAGAGTACTTCGCTGGCTACCTCCTTCATTGTGGATTTCTAACTTCCCCATCCTGATCCATATCTTCTATGGGCATGATCTGACGAAATTTCTCGTCCATATTAATAGCATATCGGGTGTGAATATCAGGATCCTTAAATCCTTCAATGTTGAATTTTGGTCGTAGTACACTCCTCTGGGATTGAACCATTGAAAACTTAGCTTTTATTATTGCCATAATGAGATAATGGTCTGAATCAACATTGAATCCACTAAATGTTCTCATACTGAGAGGCCTAATGCGTGCCTTGAGCTGATGAGTACTTGGTTGATTTGGTTAGCAGTTATCCCATCGTTTGATCTCCAAGTGGCAAGGTGTATGTGTTTATGGGGAAACAGCATACTCACAACGACTAATCCCCTAAGTACTGCTAAGTTGATAAGCCTCTTCACATTATCGCTAGATTCTTCATGGAGGCTGTTTTCCAATAGTGGGTCGAAAGATGGGCTCTCTCCCGATTTGTGTGTTAAAATCTCCAATTACTATTTTTACATTGTTCGAGGTATTATTCCATAGCGCTGTAAAAGGAATCCTTTTCCTCCTCCTTGTTCGGTCGGGGCATTTACACTCAGAAGACTATAGTTGTAGGATTGGCCTCTCAGGCTTAGATTGATCAATCTGGGATTGATTGGCTCGAAGCCCATTACAAGCTGAGACACCCTTCCACCGAAAACAAAGCCTGTCCTGAATGTTTAATGCCTTTCATTGCAGCTGTAATATACAGTGTGGTTTCTCTTCCTTACCATTCTGTTACCAGTCCATCGGATTTAATGGATAGCAGCTATATCAATCCGATAAGTGTACAATTGGTTTAGGAGCATGACAGCAGCTCCAACTCGATTAAGCGGCAAAACATGATCCAAGTTATATACCCTTTAGACAGGCATTATGTTATAACCACAAAATCAGTCCAGCTTTTCTTTGCTCAGGTTTCACAGTAGGTTGAATTTTTCTGGGTTTGAGTTATTAGCCCAACCCCCAACCTGGAGGACAGGAGATTTTTCTTCAGGCTTCTCCTGCCCTAGGGAGACTGCCTTCACCATGCCTTGGTGACTCCCTTTTCCCCTAGAGTAATTGTAGGAGATTATAAAATGAAAAATATTCTATTATAATATGATTGTATATCATGTAAATATTTACATGTAGGCTGAACCTTCTGGAGCTGCCACTGCTGCTGAATCTCTAATTCCACATCCCGTTGAGGAATATGTTCCGCCATTTCAAGACTGTCAATCTGATGATGAAGAATATGATGATTACTATGATAGTTCTGATTATGATGAGGTAATTACTGCTTTTTACTGTAAATTCTGATTTTCATTTTATTTTTTATCAGTTAAACAAACGATGCAAAGTTTATTATTTGGACAGCTTTTCAGTGAGGAGAGTAGTGATTCTGATTCAAATGTTGAGACTCCAGAAGAAGAAGATTCGGTAGAGGTTAGTGATCAATAGATTTATACTTATTTATACAATTTTAATTTTGGCTCTCAAATATTTTATCATAAAAACTTTTGTATCATTTTGATACGAGTCTTTCTGCATGCTCTTTATATTAGTGGTTGAAAAATGAGGGTTTGCAGGTTGTTCTATAACAAATGTAATTTGTGGGGAAATCATTTTTAGCAATAAATGATATATTAATATTGATGCGTTTTCAAGCAATTAAAGGACTAAAGCAGGTCAAAGTTTTATAAAGAAAAACATATTGAAATAATATTTGAAATTTGTTTTGATTACCTTTGTAATATGACTGAATTTGCATTGAATGGATGTTGTTAACCCATTCAATACGACAGCCATATTGCTGAACTTACCCAGCAAACTTCGGCGATGACTGATACTTAACATAAACAAACCTACCTTTTAACATACGAGGGTGGTCTGAAAAGTTTCCAATCTAACAAAAATACAAGACATTTTTTCTGAAATTTTTATTTTATTTTTCAACATAGTCTCCTTGTAACTCTACACACTTCTCCCAGCGATGCTCCCATCTCTCTAACCCGTCCAGAAAGTACTCGGCATTTTTCTCTGCAAAATAATTGTTCACGAAGGTGATTGCCTCTTCATCTGATGAAAATCTCTGTCCTCCGAGCGTAATTTTTAGATGAGGGAACAAAAAGAAGTCGCTTGGGGCTAGATCTGGTGAGTAAGGCGGATGGTCAAGCAGTTCAAACCATAATTCATGGATTTTCGCCATGGCAACTTTCTCAAATTTCTTAAATGTGAGTTAAAAATATTTAAAAAATTCCCTCTGAACTTTGAAGGTGTATATCTTCAAAACGGTGAAAGATATCCCAAAACTATCACTTGTTCCTGATTTTCGAATCCTTTCCAGAGGTATGAGGAAGACTTTTTTGGATGACTGAGAGCTCAGAGACAATCTAAATACTGAAGGGACAGAACGTGATATTGCGCTCTCAGTCACTGAGAAGGGACTCGGTAAGCGCAATATTCCGCTCTCAGTGTGGAATGGCTAAAATTGATTTTGATCTTAACCATGCTTAAATTTGATTGCTTTCTTTGATTATGGTTATTGAAAATCTAGAAAGCATTGCTTGGCAATTACGACGCCTTTCACCAGACTTTGTATGTTACAAAGGTTTATTAACACTTGTAATCAATTTAAATTTATAGTTTCTTGTAAAACTTAGAGAAACAGCCCTGCTATGAATTGAAGTTAGGTTGGAGAGTTACGAAGTGCCAAAAAAATTATTACTTTTTATTGTTATTTATTAGTTGATTTACTGTTTTTGTATAATTGTGTTTCTACTAATTTATTATTATTGCCTAAATCTGTTTTATTTTTAAATTAAGAAATAATTTTTGTCTTTTAGATGAACTCATTATCTGTCATAATTGACTTAGCACAAGCCTTTGTGGACTCAGGGCTTCTGGAAAGTACTGCTGCTCAGCTTGAAGAAGAGCATGGAAAGACTTTACTTCATAGGGCTGCTGAAGAGGGTAGTGTGAGGGCTGTAAAGGCATTACTGCGAATAGGTGTTGAAGTTGACGGTTTAGATCAGTGGCGTCGTACACCAGCTCACATAGCTGCTACTGAGGGCAAATTCCAAGCTTTAAGGGCTCTATATCACCACGGTGGTGCCAATCTTATGCTTGTGGACAACAGGGGAGACTCAATGCTTCACAGTGCTGCAGACCGTGGTCATACTCAAGTTGTCAGGTTAATTTTTTATTGAGCTTTGAAATTTTTTAAGTTTATAGTGTTGAACAAATTAAATATTTATCAGGCTTAAGAATTGGAGTTACGTCTTATCACATGCATTAAATGACTATATCTCTACAGGTTTACTCACTCACTTTATTACCAAGTTCTGTTCCAATGACTATGCCGTTAAGCAAATTATGTTTGTGTATTCTGCACAAAAGTCCGCAACAGTGAGATTCCCACTCACTAAAAACCACCTCCCTATTCCAAAAAACACTCAATCAAAACGTGGTATATTAAATTGAATGTAATATAAATTAGTATTATAAAACATTTATGAATTATGAATTTAATTAAGACAAGAGATCAAATACCCTTAATTGAATTTAGTTGAAAATATCGTTTAATATTTGAAACTAGTTTTCAATAAAAACAAATCTATAGAAGTGGCAAATAATTTATCAATCGCTAATTAGATTGATCTTTCTATATTATCATGCGTACGTCTACTGATTTAGGATTATTGTAAAATCTAGTTTTGAACCTTCCTTTTTGGTCACTGCTTGATTACCAGAAATGAATGGTACTTTGCTTGAAGGTGATTGATTTTCATAAAAAATTATATTAAAATATAATGCTAAACTTCTCAAATTTGGTATTTAAGACTTACATACTAATATAAATAAATCATAAATTTTGGTTAAAATTGGCTAACCGGAAGTGGTACTTTACTTGAAGGTCATATTAGACTCATCACAAACTATATTAAACTATAATGTAAAACATCTCAAATTTGGCAAATTATACTTTTATGTCAACACAAGTAATATAATAGATTTTGGTTGAAATTGAAGAGCCGAAAGGGGTACTTTACTATTACTAGGTGATAGTAAATTTATATCAAAAGGTATATCAACATTAAATACAGAAATCATATAATTCGGTGATAAAGGTTATAAATGTGATTTTTTTCTCACTCTAATTAAACAATTTTATTACTTTTTTTAAGTGTTAAAATTGAGTATAAAATCCTTTTTTTTACTCCCCGTTTGTGAGCTAAACAAGTCTGCAGCAGGAGAATAAGATGTAAGTTAAGCGGGTTCTTCATCGATTTCCAATGCTTTATCTAGTGACATAGACAGTTCTAATGTTGTCAAGGAACTCCTAATGTTGATCTCTTGGGAACTTGTTACCAACTGAAAGAAAACGACATGTAATAACGGAATAAGACTTTCAGAAACAAGAGCTTATATGTGTGTGTATCTGTTTGTGTCAATAGATGGACGTCGCGATGCTGAGTGTCATTTTTGAGATACTGCTATCTTTGGAAACTATTAACGAAATTCAGGGTCGCTTTTTGAATCACCGATTTAGAGTTTAATAGGCTTACAAGGAGGTCATGGGGTGTCCACATCAGATATTTTTTGTAAGTAAAGTAGAAAGTAAAAAAAGAATGGGGAAGGAATCGGCCAAACATGTGACGAAAGAGTACAAAAAAATCCTGTTATCCATCATCACCTTCTTTATCTTCTAAATCTTCATATATGTTTTCTATCAAGGCATTTTTAACCACATTGTCAAGCAACTCTGCCTTTTTATTTCACTTTGGCATTTTAGAAAAACAAAATTAACTATTATTAAACCATGCATAACTTTACTATGGCAAATAACACTTTAGCAAGTTAAAGCAGAGGGACCTCACTCAATATTCCTGTTAACTGTGTTAGTATCATGAAACATTAAGAATTTAACACAAGTTGTATTAATACCCCTAATAAAGAAACCTCCTGATATAAATGTGCCATTTTTTATCTCTAGTGATTTATAGTGATTAATGAAAACCAATCAGGATTTGAGGAATTTATTTCAATCACCTATTGTTTAGTCAATCATTAAGAAAGGGAGGATAAGATGGTTATGTAAAAGATAAAGGATAACAAAATCCTCAAGGTCATTATAATGAACCATCCAGAAGAGCTATTTCAAATGTCATATGTCAGCCTTATCCCTGCTAAAAAAAAAATATTTGATGTGGACACCGCTTGATTTCCTTGTACATCTATTAAACTATAAATCTGTGACTCAAAAAGTGATTCTGAATTTAGTTAAAAGTTTCCGAAGATAGCAGTATATCAAAAACGACACTCGGCGCCACAATGAGTATTGGCAACAATCTATTGACACACACACACCATTGTAAAAATATTAAAAACGATTAGTATGGATCTTGAAATGTGCTTATCCATGAAAATCTCAACTTGTGACTTATTAGTTTATTATGGCCTTCAAGTAAAGTACCAATTTCCGCTAGCTAATTTTAACCAAAATCTAGTATATTATTTTTATTGGTATAAAAGTTTTATACATCAAATTTGAGATGTTTTGTATTAGATTATTGTATAATTTTTTATGAAAGTCAATTATGGCATTCTAGTAAAATACCACTTCCTATTTGCTAATTTTAGCCAAAATCTAGTATGTTATATATATTAATGTATAAGTTTTGTATGTATAAATTACAAGACTCCAGGAGAAGATGGGATTCCTGTAATGCTGTGGAAACATGGAGGGGACGCATTAATCAAGGAAATGTACCACCTGATTTTTGACATATGGATGTCGGAAGCGATGTCAAAAGACTGGCCCACAGCATTAATATGCCCTGCTTATAAATAGAAGGGAGACAAGATGGAGTGTGATAACAATAGAGGAATTGCGTTGTTAAACACAGCATACAAAGTTTTTTTCCACTTTGTTGATGAACAGGATACTCCAGTACTCTGAGATAGAGGTTGGAGAATACCAATGTGGTTTCAAAAAGGATAGATCCACTATAAACCACATTTCAAGCATCAAGACCATGCTGGAGAAGTGCTATGAAAATAATATTATCTGCGCCACCTCTTCACAGACTGCAGGCAGGCATACGACAGTGTGGATCGACACAAGTTGTATCAGGCCATGGCTTATGTGGATATACCGGAAAAATTGATTCGATTGATGCTTGCAACCTTGGAAGGGCCGCAAGGAAAAGTAAAGATCCAAAACATGAAGTCCAATTGCTTCCATATCAACAAAGGATTAAGGCAGGGAAATCCTCTGCCCCCATCCTATTCAACATAATATTGGAAATGGTGATGAGAGCAATTAGGACAAATTCTGGGGAGACCATCTATAATCGAGTGGCACAACATCTTGCTTTTGCAGATGACGTCATTACTGGTCACACATGGGCATCTCTGCTGGGAGCCTTCGAAGAATGTGAGCAGGCCTCCAAAGTCGTCGGACTCAACCAAGACTATATATATGAGGACCTCCCGGAGTGATTAGGAGACAAGGAAATGACCTTAGAACTGGAGAGTACTTCTTCGAGCAGGTACAAGTGTTTAAATATCTTGGAATGACATGCAGGCAGAAGTAAAGTCACACATGATGGCCGGAGGTAAATGTTGCTGGGCGCTCGGAAAAGTACTTAGGTCGAAGGTATTACACTGGCAGTTAAAGGAGGCCGTATAAGTCAGCATTATTAGGCCAGTGGTGACATATGGGAGTGAGACAAGGGTCCTCACCAGAAAGTCAGAACACTTACTCAATGTGTGGGAGCGGAAGGTGCTGAGAAGGATTTTTGGTCTCTTGAAGGAGGGAAATCGGTGGAGACTGAGAAATAATCAAGAGCTATGTGATCTATACAGGGCCCAAGATATTGTCACCTGCATCAAGAAAGGTAGAATTAGGTGGCTAGGGTATGCACAGAAGATGGAAGAGCAGCGTATCCCAAAGAAGCTTCTGGAGGGACATCCTGGTGGAGGATGAGGAAGAGGGCAGCCCAGATTGGGGTGGCTGGAGGATGTAGAGGAGGACCTGAAAACACTTGGAGTCCCAAGGTGGAGAAGAGCGGCTATGGACAGGGACGAATGGCAGAAGATTGTGAAGGAGGCTAGGGTTCTACAAGGACAGCAGTGCCATTGAATAATAATAAGTTTTGTATACCAAATTTGAGAAGTTTTGCATTATATTTTAGTATTATTTCTAATGCAAATCTATTATGACCTTCAAGTAAAATATCTCTTTTGGCTAGCCAATTTTAATCAAAATCTAGTATATTATTTTTATTGATATAAAAGTCTTATATACCAAATCTCAGTTGTTTTGCATTATATTAAAATATAATTTTTGTTGAAAGTTTATTAAGATCTTCAACTAAAGTGCCACTTCTGGTTTGCGAATTTAAACCAAAATCTAGTATATTATTTATATAGATATAAAAAATTGATATTCAAAATTTGAGAAGTTTTGTATTATATTTTAATATAATTTTTGATGAAAATCTATTATGATTTCCAGGCAAAGTGCCAATTTTATCTAAAATCGAGTAGGTTGTTTATATTAATATATAAGTCTTATATACTAAATTTGAGAAGTTTTGCATTACATTTTAATATAATTTTTGATAAAAATCTATTTTGAAGTAAAGTACCACATCTGGTAATGGTGTGGTAACCAAAAAGAGAGGTTCACTAGATTTTACAGCAATCATAAATACAAAATTTTAACTTTCTATGGTTAACCGCTTTTATTACGAAACTAGTCTAAATGGATTTAGGAATGGTCAAAATGGCCAAAAAATGGCTTGCATTTTTGCTGGCACAAACTCTGCAATGTCTTCGTTTTCCCAGCATTTTTGGAAAATGTCTTCCTCTTAGCCGAAGTGGAGCATCTGCCGATTTTCTTCTTTCTTCAGCAAATTTTTCCACAATGTCTCTAATCAATTCTAACTGGAAATTTGAAAATGGTATTTTTTTCACTTTTAATTTGTACAAACAAAAACTATTGTACAACACCATGTCCACAAGGTGAAAAAATAGTTTTTTTTACCATTTCGCCAATTTCCTTATAGACCCTATACTAGAGAGCATTATGTCACTCTTATCTATAGTCCCCATATTTTTTGAGTAATCTATGGGCTTAATTTTTTTTTCGCCTTTCCAATTTTTTTCAACATCTACCATTTCAGGTTGATGTATTGTGGAAAGCAACCAAACTTCTCTTCTATCACACCATTTTAAGGCTAATAATATACCAGAAAATGTCCTAAAAGATATTTCACCTCTTTTTATAGATTCCTCCATTTGTGGCATATTTTTCCTAACGGTACCACACGCATTCGTTGCTCTTGCATGTAGCCAAGTGAACAGATCTGGGCTGCTATACCAGTTGTCAACAAAAAGGGTGTGCCCCTTTTGTAGATATGGCTCAATGAGGGTTGCTACAACGTCACCAGACACCCCAAGACCATGATTTATTATATCTGTTGCTGACCCTGGATAAATTATAAAATCTAAAATAAACCCTGTTTCAGCATCGCATAATACAAAAGATTTGATTCCAAACCTGCTTCTTTTCGAGGGAATATATTGTTTGGTTTTAATCTACCCTTGAAAAGTAATAAACTTTCGTCTATTACTAAATTTTGAAATAGGTAGAAACTGGTTTTAAAAACATTTCTGAAGTGGTCTACTATTTTCCTTATTTTGATTAAAATGTCCCCTCCATGTGGTATTCCACTATCATGAAAATGCAATAATCTCATGATTAGTAAATATCGGTCACGGGATATTACATTATGAAAAATTGGTGAATGTAACAATTTATCCCTTGACCAGTATTTGTTTATTTTTAACTTTTTAGTCCTAACCATCAGAAATGTAGTCCCAATGAATATATATAATTCATTTATGTTGGTAGGAACCCACCATTTTAGTCTAGAACTCAGTTTTTCTGCTGACAAGGTTTTGCAATATTTATTTGTTTGTCAAACAATATAACTCATTATTTCATTGTTTAAAAATGTACAAAAAATACTAAAAAACCTATCGCCATCAAGAATAACTTTAGGCTCCGACTGATTTTTGTCAAAAGGATGAATTTTAGGAGTAATTTTCTTATTAGTCCAATTATAGCTCACCCGCTTTTTTTTTTTGGTGTAGGTTCATCTTCATCGTTCTCAGAAGATAATTGTCTTCAAACCCCACTAGTTCCAGGCCTTTCTCCAGCAGAGAAATTTTGGGATCTATCTTCATATTCTTCGTCGTAATCCGAAGAAGATTCCCCTTCACTTTCACTCACACCCGCCAAAAGTTCTAATTCTTCTTCAGAATAAATTTTTTTTGACATCTTTATGCACTTAATTCACTACCAAAGCTGAAAATATACTGAAGAGATATGGGTAAATGCCAGGCAAAGAGAAACCTTATATGGCCATAAAAAAAGGGACGGAGCAGGTATGAGGGTCGGCCAAGTAGAAGGAAGCTAAAAATGACAAAAATTAATTTCCACGCCCTCTGTCGTCTTTGAAGGACATTGCTACTTCTTTAAATAGTCTACAGGTGGCGATAGTCGAAGAACTAACGTAGAAGCTAGTAGCAACCAGGCGTAAAACAAGTGAACATATGAGCTCATAGCAGCGAAAGGGTTAAATAATAGCATAAAAAACATGCATATTTTTATGGCCTTGATATTCATGATGCTTTTACATAGTGTATTTAAAGTAAGATAACATTCTTTTCCTGTCTTATAAACCTGCCTCTTTTCGGTCTTCAAATTTTAATAACTTACTTATTAATAAGTATCTTTGTTAACTAAATTAATTTCTTTGGTTTCACAGGTGGCTTCTGCGACATGGAGTAGATGTGGAGATGTCAGGACGCGGTGGCTGGCGACCTCTGCATCGTGCTTCACAACAAGGACATTTAGAGACGGTAAGACTGCTGCTAGACTACGGTGCTTGTCCTAACATGATGGCTGATGTTGGGGGTACTGCACTGCACCGTGCTGCCTGGTGGGACAAATTGGAGGTTGCTCACTTATTGATTGCCAGGGGCGCTAATATCGATGTCGCTGACAATAGGAGTGATACTCCTCTTCATATGGCTGCAAAACTTGGTCATCTAGAAATGGTAGCAATGGCATATGTTTTTATTATTGTATAAATGTTAAATGTTTTTCTTTTATTCCTCACATTTTCTTTTGCTAATAGTAATTCTTGGACAATTAAAGCTACTATATTGTTTTTTTAATTTTTAAAAGCAGTGAAATGATTCTCTCCTATTCCTCTCCCTCTCTGACACAACTGTTTTCTTTTACAGAATTGAACAGTTGATTTGAATTATATTTTATAGATAATATTCTGTATCTGAATGATCAAGTTAACAGTCAATCAATTTGTAGGTACGATTGTTGCTGGATTGTGGTGCGAATCCGACCATAGCTGACAGGCTCGATATGACACCTCACGATTGGGCCCAAAGGAACCGACGAGCAGAAGTAGCTGATTATATGGTTTCGAGAGGTGCTGATTATTAATGTTTTAAGTTCTACAAATCTGTAAACTGAGATGGTGGTTAACTGGCTGTTTTTGTATTATAGTTGTAAAAAATTAAATATGTTATGTCTAACTCAGGTGTGGCATGATTATTAATGAATTCAGAAGAGTTCAAAACTTGTTGTATTAAGGTTAAATCATTGTAAGTAAAACTGTTTTCAAGCTGTATTTTTTTTAATGTATATAAATTTGTTATTTAAATGAATCTGATTTAGTTATAGTTAGGTTCTGTGATGAAAATGTTTGTATATTTTTGAATATATCATGTGTTAAGCATTCTCTCAATTAATATTTTGAATTTCTTTTAAGGTAGTTAATGAAGGATCAATATAAACATTCTGAAGTTTAAAAAAAATACTGTTCCCTTCTGTAGTATTCTAGGGGAGGAGATTTCGAAATTAGAAAGAATTTGATTTTTACTTTTTCAATGTGGAGATTTATTATTTTAGATACTGTTATTATAAACTTATAAATAATAAAAAAAATCAATTTTTTAATGAGAATAAGCCCGTCAAATCAATTTTAAGTTTAAAGGTTTCATATCATATCATATAAGTTGTCTTTTTTTTTATATTACTGGGAAGGAAAATGGACAGGTGATTCAAATATCTGATTTTGTTGGCAATAGTCTTTACCAAAATCTTTTTAATTGTGATTTATTATATTCTAATACATCTTTATTTAAAGTTTCTTTCATTACTTTTCAATTACTTAATTTTTTGTTTGATCCCTTGAAGCATGTTACAAAAATTTCTTGTAGAGTGCAATGCTCTGTTGGCATATCTTAGAACTGGAACTGATATAAAAAATTTAATTCTTTTTTTAATAGAGAAAAAAAGTTTATTCTTTATTATATAGAACTTAAAAATAAATGGATGTGTAAAATTAATATTTAACTTGAATGAAAAACAAAAACATTCATCGGTGCTTATGATACAGGTACAATAATTTCAGTACATATGTTATGATGAATCCTATTACTACTAAGTGATATTAGGTCTGATATTTAGTTTCTTATTATAAGTTAATATCTAGTTGTATTGTTTCTGTATTTTATGGTGCAGGCCCATCAAAGGGACTATGGCAATTTGTACACCTTCATCTCATCTTTTATCCATATTTTAGCTGTGGTGTCTTTGTAGCCCTATCACTGTACTTGTAACAGAAGTTTTAAACTAGTTGTGAGCAAAGTAAAAGTTTATTTAAATAAATTGAGAAAAAGGTTTTTCAATGAAACATTAAAACATCTGTTTTTATGTGGAATTAATATTTTTTGTTAAAGATACATAGTTGTATTTATAATTCTCTTTATTAATAATATCTTTACAGTTAATTATGTTCACTGACTTTTGTTTAAAAAAAAATTATATAGCAATAAAACTTTAATAATAGCAATCAACAAATTCAGATATGATGACTAAATACTAGCAGATATTTTGAGCATCGTTGGCTTAAGGTTGTTCACAGCCTTTAACTTAAACTTCTTTAAAGAATTAATAGTATGTGGTCGGGGCATTACTAAGTATAAGTGGCTACCAGACAGACAAACAAAAAAATCATAGAACGCTGGCAAAACGGTAACGAAGGACTAACAGCTGTGCCTGGTAGTAAAACAAGTAAACAAGCCTAACCTTTGCTGTTGTCCCTGCAATGGACCAGAACATATTTTATATTAAGAGTTATTTCTAACTAAATTTTTTTTTTGTAACTTATGTTTCATTTTTTAAGTTGCAGTTTTCACTTGAAATTACTTTATTCAATAAGATATATCTATAAGAGACAATAATCGAGAATGCTCTTTTATTTCATCCCCTATCTTATGAAATATAAGATAAGCCATTACTGTATTACATAAATTGAACTGTATTATGCTCATTACAATGTACCTCTTTGGCGAACGATTATTAGGTAAAAGTTTTTATCATGATTTCTCATGTACCAGTCATGAGAAATCATGATCAATCAATCAATTAAGATTCAAATTAAACAATGGTTGGTTCCTATTTGACAAAAGTTGTTTTGTGTTTTTTTAAATCGGACGGGTCAATTCTTGTTATAAATTTTGCTTACCAAAGAAATGACATTATTCGAAATTTGACCTCTATAACTTCGTAAAAAAAAAATTTTCATTATGATCCTTTTATGAAATTATGATGTATGAAGCATTGTTACTTACACCTATAGTATTGTTAAACTGCCTTTTTTGCAAAAGGAATATAAAGTCTGAGATATTTTTTATTTAAACCAATATTTGGTTAATTTCCTTTTTTTTAAATTAGATCTCAATTAATTGATTATATTGACTGAAATATTGTAATTTTATAAGGGTATAATTTTATTTTGGCACAACTTCGTTTACATTAGCTAATAAATTCCAATATGAAATGTTTTAAATCATAATATTGGTTGCCTACTAGTTTTTATATAAATGCCTTTGAAATATATATAGTATATCTGTGTATACTACAAACAAACATAAATGCATTTGTATTTTCATATTCCTTTTGTTGTAATACGTTAATAAAGATTTACATTCAATTTTATTATTTTTCATTTAATTCCTTTTTAACAAGCCGTGATAGGTCAACAAAAGTAGTTAAAGACATTTTTTAATGGAATCGTACATTTTAATAAAATATCCGATAATAATTTGATGAGGATCAATCAAATGAAAATATGCTGCTGCAACTAGCCAATACCCGCCCTTGGCTGTTGAGCCATTTGGTAACGTGCTGACTAATAAAGGTGTGCTTCTCTAGCCCGTGGGGTGGTCCAGGGCTAAGCAATCCTTAAGTGTTCAGTATCTTGTACCGCAACTCATCTTGGAGATGACTGAACATGGATACAGTAGAGGTGGGTATTGACTGCAGAGATGTGGGACAACTAGGTTGAGGCAGAGTGGCTCTTAACATGATTAGTTTATCGGCTTCCTCATTTCTACATATATTGACATGGGAATATTAGTGTCCATTCAGGTTTTCCAATATTCTTCTGCACTCGACCGCCCTCTGGTAGTCAGTTTGGATGTTGCACTGTCCGTGAAATAGATGACAGTAGTATCCAGTTGACATCCACATGATGGTATAGAAGGATCAATCTAATAAGGAATTGATAAATTATTTGCCACTTCTATAAATTTGTTTTATTAAAAACTAGTTTCGAATGTTATACATTCATCCTCAGTTCTAAAAACACACAAAAAATTAAAAAATAAGCAATTTAAAATATAGGTTGGTATTACTATACATAATATGTATAATATATTATTATAGTATGTATAATAATACCAAACTATATTTTGAATTTTTTGTGTTTTTTTTAGAACTGAGGATGAATGTATAACATTCGAAACTAGTTTTCAATAAAACAAATTTATAGAAGTGGCAAATAATTTATCAATCCCTAAGTAGTATCCAGCTCCAGCTTTTCTACCATCTGAGATTGGAGTGGATCCTCACTCTCATTGTCTACACCCAGCCCTCGGCTCTGTATGATCTAATAGCCTTATTTATTCCAAATATTTCTAACTTCTTTATTTTATAATATAAAAATATGCAGATAGCGCACATTTGTCAACAACTCAATAGATGTTCAAGCTAATGAAGTAGATTTTGTATATTTTGTCTACTATAATTAAAAAACCAAAATTTAAACTATATTAATGGTTACAAGTGACAATAACAAACCACTATGTTGTTTTTAAATTTATTGACATCATTATTATTATTAGTCATTGTTTTATTGTGATTATTATTTCTACTGATTTGTTATGCATTACCTATTATTATTAAATTAATCAACTTTTGATTGAGGCTTAGGTTAATCAAATAAAAATTAAAGATTAAAAATCAAATAAACTAATGAGGCTTACAAGTAACAAAAGTTTGTTGTCCTTTAAAATAGTGTCACAATTCCTTTTTTTAATATTTTTTTTATTATATTATATTTATTATAGAAAAGTAAATTTTACCTATGCTTTCAATTGTTTTCCACCTCATCTACAAAATGGTTTTGAAATTCTATAAACTTATGTTATGTAAATGCTTTCGTTTAGAGATCATAAGAAAATACATTGTTTTTATAACACCTAGGAAGAACACCATTTTGTAGACCAACAAAAACCTGTAGAGTCTATTCACACTGTGATTGGGAACAGAACAATTTTTAGGGCACTCTACCCAAGACATTTGTGGTGTATTTTATTTACCTTTTCAACCCAAGAAGAATGATTGAGTAGAAGAGCTCACCTACAACCAAGAAGAGGAATGGAGCAGCGGTGAGATGGCAAGAAACAGATCAACATTTATTTTATATTTTTTTTTTCTCTTAATAATTTAAGGACAAATGCTTCCAAATTTTTTGAGTTTACCTTTTCTTCTTTTTCTTACATAAATCTTCCATAATTTTGTCTTTTTATGGTTTCCTATGTACCTATCATGCAATCCACTACCATTATTTCCACTAGCCCATATTCAACTTATGGATCTATGGGTAATATTTAATCCCATGTTGAAATTACCCAGATCACCAAACAGCGCTCCAGAAAAAAAAAACAGACCGACATTTTCAATACTTGATTTAAATGTGAAAATTTTGTCGCACATTCTACTGATTTTAATAGCATTAAATGCACGTTGAACTCCTTGATTTTTTATTGATATCAAATTTTCCATAAATTCTGTATCACATCGAAAATTGCCATCAAATATTCTTCGCATTTTTATGGAGGCTTCCTACAATATATCAGATTTATACTAAAACACTACAGAAATTAAATGTAAAAAAAGAGATAATAAAATAATCCACAATACCGTTAATATATTCAATTATGCCCAGCACTAATGCAGAAAACAATGGCTTTATTTGTGAAAAGTTTTCAACATTGCCTTCAGAAAAAAAACTAAGAAGTAAAATTTGAATTTAAAACTTTTTTTAATGAATATGTATCCCCATTATTTACCTACCTAAATTGCATGCATCTAAACCCATCAAGCTAGTGATTAGCCATTAAAATGTTAATTTTTTCCTCCCAATTTCTTTTGTCCCCGAATGTAAGTCTGCAAAAGGTTGATTTTTTACAGAGGATGGTATTACACCTATTTGCGCCACCTTCCTGAAATTTGTTATGGATTATTATTTTCCTAAATGTGTGACAAAATTTTTAATATCGAGATTACGTTATATCAAATTAAAACTATCGGACAAAATATCGATATATATCAGTATGTCGATATTTTTCCATCTCTAGCTGGAAAGGGAGGTGAGAAGAGGCTCGTCGACATGGAGATGCACGCACATTTGACGGAAGTGGATTGATAACACATGTGTATAACGTTCCTAGAATAATTATTTGGTTAACCTTCTCCCCTTCGCTACCTCTTCCAATTGATGTATAAGTAACTTTTTACCTCCTAACTCTCCAGAATATTTATAAAAAATAAGTAATTTAAGGCCAAATATGTTAAAAGAATTTTTTTTCCAGCCTAAATGTACAAATTCTTATTAAAATATTTAAAATTAAAATTGCTTTATTTTACTTCAAATTGCTTGAAACGGATTTCGGTCGAGGGTAATCGTAAAAATTTTGCTTTGGTAAAAACATGTTAAACATAAAAATCCTAATCCTAGTTATCACAAATGGCGCTAGAGATTGCTATTGCGGCGACTTTCGGGTAACTTCGGCAGCGGAGAGTGATAATGCGTCTCGATGGTTGTCTTACCTCAGTCTACTTCTTCTCATGCTCTAAAGGCTCAGGCATACAAATTACTATCGCAGCGAACCAGTCTTGATCGAGTCTGGCTCTATCTCCATTTCTATACAGCTAGAGCGATTTAGAGAGATCTCAGATCGCCGCGACAGATCGCGTCCTGTGTCTCTGAGCTTTTAAGGAGAGTGGTGGAGCGCGCATACTTCGTTTACAGGCTATGCTGTCAAGACACATGACGATCGTATTTTTCTGAGTTTGATCAATATTCTAATCTATTTCGCACAGAAATTAGTCATACTCAACATATTTCTACTCCTTGGGTAGTAGAAACTTTTGGGTGCAGAGAGGAAAGAGGGGCTATCAAGCAGATTGTTTTTACTAACCAGTGCTTTTCTTCATGAATCGTAAACTGGTATTTACATACTGATTTAAACGAGTAGATTTTTTGATAAAAGCTTTGATAAAAAAACTTACTCGTGCATACCAGCCTTTACATAAGTTTCATAATTAAATTATTGACTGTTCCTTGATAGATATAATTTAAAAAACAAATACTTAAAAAAATTATGACATATGACTAAAAATAAATATTTTATAAAAATGGGGGGAGGAGGGAAGGTCGTCTTAGGAAGCCAGTCTATTTAATTTAGTAAATATAATACTGTTAGTCAGTTAGATATCTGCCTTTTAAGGGTTCCAGTCTATTTTTTTTTTTTTATTGTAGAATTAAACATAATTTTTGATAATCATTTCAAATCTAAAAGCCAACTTTTCTACAACTTCATTTGACCAATCTTGTGATACATTATTAAGTTCCTTCAGTGACAAGGATTAATAATTTAATCTCAATCGTTAGAAACAATTAAAACTTTGTTACCAAAGAAAATAATTAGGCTTGGAATTAAATAAATGTATATTTGAAAAAACAGTTTTCTAAAATGTGCTTGAAGTCATTTGACTTCAGTCAGACGCACTAAGAGATAAGAACGATAGTGGTTATGACCAGATTGTGTTTGTGTTTAAATGTAAATTTTATATTTACCAACATTGTAGGCATTTTTCAAGTAATTACATGTAATAAAACCAAAATGATCCGATGCTGGCCTCGAGATTTTATTTTAGGAACTGGATTAACCTCAGGTGTAATATGTGCGTAGGTTTTGGAGTCCTTTCATTTAGATGTATGATCTGTGTATTTATAGATTTAGGTGTAGTCCTTTATATATTATATTACATAGGCTCTGGTAGTCAATTAAATGTAGCCTATAAGGTTTTAATCTCAGTTAATTCTGAAGGAAACCGTTTGCTTATTGTTCTGTAGTAAGATATGGTATAGAAGTAAGGTATGGTGTGGATGTTTTAACTTTAGCATTATGGTTTGTTTTTTTATTTTGTAATTGCATTATTTTCATTCCAATCAGGATTTTGTTGGAGATGTTGAAAAGAATTATTCTCTTAAAGGAGCATGATAGAGGTAAACAATGTTGTTACTATATATTTATCTGTTAGTGGAAGCATATTTTAATTTAATGTTAATTGGATTTTGTTTTTTCATGCCTGTGAACGTTTCGTTATGCCAATTGAACTTTATTAGGCATGATTTTTTTTTTTTTAATTTTTATTAAATTTATTTTGCATATTTATTTACTGGTATGAAAGCAAACTTGATTTATTGATTTTAGGTTGAAGTTTGGAGAAATGATTGAAAGTGTATCTCGGCGTGCTTTTGGTGGCTCAAGTGGGACTTATAACGTTAGAGCTACAGAACTAGCGAGGGATAGGAGGCTTAAAACATTGACAGTGACAGTTATTTTTTTAGATGATTCCAAACAATTATTTCAGCTTGAGGTAGGTACTATATTGATTTGTTAAAATAGTGATTGATCTGATTTTAGTTTCCATTGTATAACAAAGAATTGGTTTATCGATTACTAACGTGTTTTATACTTCAGCTCGTGGGTTTTATGGAGAGTTATGTTTGTTCCATTTGCATGTCATATGTATCTTTAGATTTAGGCCTTGCTAAAATTATTTGAATGTTCTGAACCAGGATTAGTGTTTCGTCACCTTTAATGAATGAAATTGGAATTTGTACATGCAAACCACTTTTTTTTTTCTGAGGGCGTTGTGTTTGGAAGAGCAGTGAGATTTGATTATATTCTTAGGCAATGATAATTTAGGATCTATCACTTTATATAAAAAATTTCTCATACTTCTGGTTTTCATGTTCAGACCTGTACCAGATTAGTTTGATGAATAACATGGGTTTTAAATTTAATTTTTCGATATTGTTATTGAATGTAACATCAATTCATATTATTGAGTGCTGTTTGTCATGCATCTTACCTAACTGTTAATAGTATATTATTTGTTCATAGTATGTATTTGCTTATATAATGTAAGTATCTATTTACAGATAGCTTACTCAGTTTTGAATCTTAAATAGTATTAATTGTAATTTGACAATCCATTATTCAATTTGGATCACCTGTAGAAGTCTCAGTAACTGAGCTCTGCCCTATATTTATATAGGAGCTGTCTTTTTGTTACACCATCCTGCCATCATCCAGCTGACCTTATAGAGCAAATAGTGTATTTAATCGTAATGTATTAAAGTAGAAGTAATTAATTTCAAAAAGAATTTTAGCTATATTAATTAATATTTAATGTGATTAAGCCACAAAGCCTACGAAAAATTCGTTATATGTGTTGATTTTCAAATGAACATAATGAATCATAGTTTCGTTTTATAGATAAAGCTCTTTATGTGTTATTATGGTTGTAATAATATAATAATAATGATAATAATAATAAATTCTTTATATATTCCGGGATATGTCCCTTTAGAATAACGTAAAATCAGTAGAGCTTTATAGCCTTAGAATAGAACAAAAAATAATATGATATTGAGTAAATAATAGCATAAATAAACAAACAAGAAAAAAAATGAGATCATAATAAATAATAATGACATAACTTTTAAACCTTTGAGGAAAAATAAACTATTATATTGTTTTATTATTTAGAAACGTGCAAAAGGACATGTGCTGTTAGAACTTGTTTTCCAGCATCTTGAGCTTGTTGAAAAACATTACTTCGGGCTCCAGTTTTCTGATAACGGTGTACCTCCTACACCAGCCAATGCTGACATTATGGTAACATATTTTTAAAGAAATGGATATTTGTATTATTTTTTTTTCTAAAATTGTGTTGTATTTAATTTCCTTATTTATCTAACATTTTAAAATTTGGTATCATTATAGCGATGGCTAGATCCTGCAAAGCCAGTAAAGAAACAAATGAGAGGTAATGGTCTTTTTTTTATTTTTATCTTTAATGTTCCTTAGAAGAAAGATCAAGCATGTAGCTTGCATATGAGTAATTAATAGTTTATTATTTCTAATATTTAGCATTGCATGTGTTACAGACAACATATAGATATTTTTATATATCTATGTGTTGTTATATATATATATATATATATATATATATATATATATATATATATCTTTGCTCAATTTTTACGATAGGCATTCATTGTTTTTCTCCCTGTCCCTTCAGTTATACTTTAGTATTACATCTTTGTTGTTTTTTGGATAAATTTAATATGACCAAATTTAGAAGATTGCTTCTGCATTTCTTGCATTTCTCAAACCTGCACCATTTGTGGCTGATGGTGATGTCGCTTGGTGTATTCTCTTAGGTTTTATATACCTATTGGTTGCCTGATTTTAATTGTCCATTTTTCCTCTTTAAACAAAGTTTAATGCATGCAACAATGTTGATGTTACTGTATTGAATTAGACTCAGGAAGGATTAAAAAAAAAACTATACTATCCTTATAATTGTGGTTGCTTGATTTTTTATGTCTGAACTGTTTGTATACTTGGCATTTCATCTTATCTCTTGATTTCTTAAAATTACTTTATGAAACAATAAAGTTTTTCACCACAAACAATTACATATTTGAAGAGTTTTCTCTGAAAAGTTTATATCCACTTCTCAAAAATAAAGATTTTTTTTTACAAATTAATATTCTACACCTAAAAATTATTCAGTTTATTTCAAATCTTAAATTTCCTCCCTGACAAATAAATGTTACAAATCAACATTTTGAACTAAAATTTGCCTGAAATGCCGTCCTAATTTTTTTGTTATAAATTTCCAATAAAGGATAATCGTCTTGTGATTGAAAACTTCTCATTTACTCAAAATCTGTTATTAAAATAAATTTAAAAAACAAATTTATTTCTTAATTTAAAACAATACCAAATAGAAAAAAAATTTAGAATTTTTTTTTGTTTACAGTAACATTTGGAATGATCATTTAGTTATTAATATTTAATTTTTCTTTGTAATTAAATCAAGAACAATATATGTTGTCTATTTTTAGGTCAAGGCTACTTTTATTTGAGAGTAAAATTTTATGTGTCAGACCCTAGTAAATTACAAGAAGAATACACTCGATACCATTTCTACCTTCAGATCAGGAAAGATATATTGAATGGAAAACTTATCGTACCTCCGTCCACTGCCTGTCTTCTTGCTAGCTACATGGTGCAATGTAAGTTGTTATTTTTTTTTTTTTTATAATAGCCATTACAATTTTAGACTTAACCATTATATCCATTATCATGGTTATGTACAGGGTGCTTTCACGAAGTTTCAAGAATGGTCTCATAATAAAAAAAATTTATTGAACATTTTTGTACAGTGAACTTAACTTTTTTGAAATATGACCCTTGGGCATCAACACACCGCTGCCAGCATTTTTTCCATTGTTCATAGGCTCCCTGGAACTTTTGGCGCGGAAGGCTGTCAAGAGTCCTCGTCGAAGCTGCCTGTACAGGAAATGGACAGGGAAAAAATCAGTCTTAATGAACGCCGAGTTTTCGACAGGGATCAATGACACTCAATCATACCACGAGTGATCTGCTCATGCCAGCGTCTTTAAACTTAGTGAATGCCTAATTTTCGACAGGGGCCAATGACATGCAATCATGCCACAAGTGATCTGCTCATGCCAGCGTCTTGGAGGCTACTACCACTGCTTAGCGGTGGGACTGGTCTTTGCGCCCACTCCAACTCAGGGAAAAAATCAGTCTTTAAACTTAGTGAACGCCTAATTTTCGACAGGGGTCAATGACACGCAATCACGCCTCAAGCAATCTGCTCATGCCAGCGTCTTGGAGGCAACTAACACTGCTTAGCGGTGGGACTGGTGTTTGCGCCCACTCCAACTCAGGGAAAAAATCAGTCTTTAAACTTAGTGAATGCCTAATTTTCGACGCGGATCAGTGACACGGAATCATACAATGAGCGATCTGCTCACTCCAGCGTCTTAGAGGCAACTACCACCGTGTGGCGGTGGGACTGGTGTTTGCGCCCACTCCAACTCAAGGAAAAAATCAGTCTTTAAACTTAGTGAACGCCTAATTTTCGACGCGGATCAGTGACACGGAATCATACCAGCGATCTTCTCACTCCAGCGTCTTAGAGGCAACTACCACCGTGTGGCGGTGGGACCAGGTCTTCATGCCTACCCCAGCTCAAGGAAAAAATTGAACTTGAACCTTAGTGAACGCCGAGTTTTCGACGGGAATCAGTGACACAGAATCACGCCATGAGCGATCTGCTCACTCCAGCGTCTTAGAGGCAACTACCACCGTGTGGCAGTGGGACCAGTCTTCATACCTACCCCAACTCAAGGAAAAAATTGAACTTGAAACTTAGTGAATGCCGAGTTTTAGACGGGAATCAGTGATACAGAATCACGCCACGAGCGATCTGCTCACTCCAGCGTCTCAGAGGCAACTACCACCGTGTGGCGGTGGGACCAGGTTTTCATGCCTACCCCAACTCAAGGAAAAAATTGAACTTGAAACTTAGTGAACGCCGAGTTTTCGATGGGAATCAGTGCCACGGAATCATGCCATGAGCGATCTGCTCACTCCAGCGTCTTAGAGGCAACTACCACCGTGCGGCGGTGGGACCAGTCTTCATACCTACCCCAACTCAATGAAAAAATTGAATTTGAAACTTAGTGAATGCCGAGTTTTAGATGGGAATCAGTGACACAGAATCACGCCACGAGCGATCTGCTCACTCCAGCGTCTCAGAGACAACTACCACTGCTTAGCGGTGGGACCAGTCTTTGCGCCTACTCCAACTCAGGGAAAAAATTGAACTTGAAACTTAGTGAACGCTGAGTTTTCGACGGGGATCAGTGACACGGAATCATGCCATGAGCGATCTGCTCACTCCAGCGTCTCAGAGACAACTACCACTGCTTAGCGGTGGGACCAGTCTTTGCGCCTACTCCAACTCAGGGAAAAAATTGAACTTGAAACTTAGTGAACGCTGAGTTTTCGACGGGGATCAGTGACACGGAATCATGCCATGAGCGATCTGCTCACTCCAGCGTCCTGGAGGCAACTGCCACAGCGTGGCGGTGGGACCGGTCTTCATGCCCACCCCAACTCAAGGAAAAAATTAAACTTGAAACTTAGCACCTTGTATATAGTACATATACTTGTATATACATACATATATATATATATATATATATATATATATATATATATATATTTATATATATATATATATATATATATATATATATATATATATATATATATATATATATATATTTTTTTTTTTTTTCTTTTCTGCTTGTACTGTAGACGGTGGAGATCCTTGGCCGCACGATGTGGAGACCACACCGCAATTCTCAATTTTAGATACACGGGGTAGGGTCATCATCATTCCTATGCCCGACCTTTGTGAGTTGTCTCCAAGTAGGCTGACGGTCCTCAAATACCCGAGGGGGCGAAATAAATTGCTTGAATTATTGAATCTAATTAAATTAAATTCATGCCGGTGCCGGTATTCGAACTCACAACCTTTGGGTTTGTGAGTTAGTGCGTTAACCCTCTCGGGCACACCAACCCCCTATCATAAATATATATATATATATATATATATTTTTTTTTAATTTTAATTATTTTACTGTATAGTCTAAAATAGTTGGGATATACTAAATATTGGAATACTACAAAATATTGGGATAATACATCCAAGACAGTTCAACAAATTTCAAATACATAAGTATGTATATATATAACCATATCGATGGCTAAAAAGTGACTCCTCTTATCTGCAAAACAACTACTTTACAGTACAGAAAAAAAACAATTAAAAATCTAAAAATTGTCTAAAACAAATTATCACCTGAAAAGTTGTTTACTCATCAGATTCTAGATGTCATGACATTCTTTTTTTTACTCACATAGCGGTCTTATCTCGCTTCAAATAACTTGGAAGCACAGTAACCTCCATTAATGACCAGCTCAGTGAAGTCGACCAAAGAATTCTCAGTGCGAACAAAGCCTTCTTCTCAGTCGCCCATATCCTATCATCAAGGAATATCTCACAAAAATTGAAACTATGAATATACAATTCAATCATAAAACCTGCAGAGGTGTACGGCTATCAGACATGGTATCTTATGGACACCCTTGAGAAAAAGGTTGACAAGTTTGAATATAATAATAGTTCTCAGGGACAAGAAAGTGGGACAAGGAATTAGGGATTTGGAGAAGAAAGTTGAAGGAAGAAATAATCTCCAAAATTCAGCTATCGATCGCACTTGATATGAAAGAAAAGAGGTTACAAAGGGCAGGATATGTGGCAAAAAGTCACGTAATCTCTCTTTCTAAGTTCGCTCTCTTCCTAACTGTGAACACCTGAGCAGTAAGAACTAGGCCAAGAGGGAGGCCGTAATTCAGCTGGATGGACAGGATAAATAAAGACGCGGCTGAACACCGTGTAACAAACTGGAAAGTCATCACCCAAGATAAACAGAGATTGAGAAAGCTGGTAGAAGCGACTAAAAATCTTCAAGGACTGATAAAGCAAACTAAAAAAAAATTGACTCGCCTACATATACTAGGTCTCACTAGAGATGATATGTAGTTTTATGATATCAAAATATGAAATCTTTTTAGGCAATTACTAGGTGTCACTTATTAGCTATTATAGTTAAGCTATCTTGGAGTGATGCATTATCTCTATTTGGTTAATCTTTTGTAGGTTATTAATGTGAGATATATCTCTGGGCTCATTTTAAATTTTTTTGTGTTTGAATCTGCCAATAATATTTTTAATAATTACTGCATTGATGGTGAAAGCTTTCTTTGATAACCAATATTAGGGTCTTGCATATAAAACAAGGTCCTTTTGTGTATCAATGAATTGATATTTCTATATTTTTCAGCTGAGCTTGGAGATTATCATCCGGATGATCATGGTCCTAAGTACATTTCTGGAATGCAACTCATCCCAGGACAGACTGAAGAATTGGAAAGGAAGATAGCAGAACTTCATAAGTTACATAAGTAATCTCATGTTTAATTATCATGATATTATTAAATAAAAATATCATTACAAGCGATTTAACCATAAATTCTTTTGAGTTTGATGAAGAGTTTCTTGTAACTTCTGTCTCGTAACTTGTATTTAAAATTATTATTTAATCTTGTTTTTCTAAAAAAAACAAAAAAACCTATACCATACAACCCATGAAGGGTCTTGGGTTCAGTGCTTGGTAGGTACTGCACTGTTTCTAGGCCAACGGTTGTAGAAGGTGGTGATTTGGCCGGGATCACACTCAATCACCAGGGTTTTTCCCCCAATTAAGGGTACCCACTTTATAGAGAGTGGGTGAGCCCTAGGAGGGTTCCCTGACCCCACAAGGTCGATCCACGGCTAATAACAGAGTAACTAATTATCTGCCACAGCTGGTCTCGAACCCTGGACCAGAAGCATGGTAATACAGTGCCTTACCACTGAGCTACTCCGCTCCTTTTTATCAGTTTAGTATTAATTCTTTCCATTGCCCATATTTTGGTCTAAAACATCAAAATTTTGAGGTAGGAGGAGGGAGAATTTTTTTTTTTTCTTGGTCAATTACAAGGGTTTATTATTGAAATTAATCAAACAAAATATGTGTACTAAGTCGAACATGCTGGATCTATGCGAATAATGGTTCAATTTCGATGATTTTTGTTTTTGTTGTTTTGGAGGGAATTTAATTACCTTTCAAATTATCATAACATAATTACCCATAAAATGTATACTTTTTGCACTATGTGTAAGTAAGGTTTTCTTTCCTTCATAACCTTTTTTACTTCTTCTTCTTGGGGATGTATTATATAAGAAAAGTTAAAGGAATTTTAGGAGAAGAATGTAGACAAGCTTCATCAAAATGGTTTGGGCTGTTTTAACAATTGCCCCACAATGTGTCTGATTTTGTTCACAGGTCGCATAAGGCGGATGAAAGGATTTTTTTGGTTGATTGCAAAGGTTCATTACTGAAAATAATAAATCAAAATGGTGGTAATGAATAATGTATAATCATTAGTATATAATACATGCCTTATGAGGTTCAAGTCAATTTTGCTATTTTTGGTCTGGGAAAAGTTTGGAAGCTTACTTATTTTCTCAATTTCTGTGTCAGTGGATATTAATTAACCTACACTATTGATCTTCAGTGTGAAATTGTATTGCACCTAGTTTACTTACTCTATTCAAAATATGTTTAACTATGATTCATGAGCATTTGGTCAGAGGGCTTGAAAAAGATGCTTTTCCCTTCCTAACAAATGAAAATTTCAGACTATTTCTCAAGAAAATAATAAAAAAATAAATTTATTTACAATGATTTTCTATTGTAAAACTATTTTAATATATAATTTTAGTTTTTAAATTGACTTCCTATTAATGAAGTTACTTATTTTTCCATTCAGTAATCTGAACCTCCTTATTTTGATAATTTCAGATTAGTGAGAGTCTACTGTATAGCTGAAAGATAAACATTAATATTTTTTAATGCTGAGAGTATGGTTGAGTGTGGAATAATATGAAGGAGAATCTTGGTTGGGGTGCGGTCAATAAATGAACACACAAATAAGAAAAACTTATTACAGTTGACGCCTTACTATATACCACTCAGCCCTGATGATGGCCTAAAACTTAGGCCGAAATGTCGGCAGACATTATAATAAGTCTTTCCTTATTTATCTGTTCATTTATTGATCGCACCCCCAACCAAGATTCTCCTTCATACTTTTCCTCACTCAACCATACTCTCAGCATTAAAAAATATTAATGTTTATCTTTTATCTTTTTCTTCTTCATTAATATTTTTTATTTTAGCTTATGGTGTTATTCATAAGAATATGTTACTAGAACTGGATTTTAATTATAATAATTACATACTTAATAATTTGAGTTTGTTTTATTATTAAAGAGGACAGACTCCAGCTGATGCCGAATTCAACTTCTTAGACCATGCTAAAAGGTTGGATATGTATGGAGTTGATTTACACCGAGCTAGGGTGAGTAAGTCTAATTACTCATTTCCCATCATTTCTTTATATTTAGATTAAATTCATACATGTATTGTTATTGTTATCATTATTATTTTCTTATAAGGGACACTACATATATTTTCAATTTTGGATTTATATGAAATAATTCTAATAGGAATTTAAATTTTTTATATTTGTTTTTTTCTGATACTAATTAATATTATAGGTATATTAATTTTACTTTTTGATCCCACAAATACTTGTTATTTTTACTTCTGTGATGTGTTAGGGGCATATCAAGTCAAAGCAAATTAGATTGACTTCAGAAATTTTAATAAGATTTTTGGTAGTGCTAATTTTGAATTTAATATATGGTTTTAATTGTATTTTTGTTACCTACGTAAATGAACTATAAAATTTTAGATTATTTTATTCCTTTATTATTATTTTATTTTTGATTTATTTATTGTTTTACTTGAATAATGTCATTATTTCAATAATTTAACATTTCTTTAATTTTATTACATTTTCAGTTTTTTTAAATATTTGTATTTATTATTTTTTTTTATAACTATTATTTTATTTTTTAGGATTCAGCAAACAAGGAGTTGCAGTTGGGTGTCACTTCGACCGGACTTGTTGTCTTTCAGAATGGTGTTAAAATCAACAATTTCTCTTGGGGAAAGATAGTAAAAATATCTTTTAAAAGGAAGCAGTTCTTTATTCAGTTGCGAAGGGAGCCTGTTAGTTTATTTTTTTTTCTTTTTCTTTTTTAGGTTACAAATCTTAATTTAATGATTTATAGTAATATCATAAAGATTATGATCTTATGTTTCTTTGTTCAATCCATTGTATAATTTATTTTAAGGCTTTATATAATTTTAATTTAAGGCTCTATCCATCTTTTATTCACTTTTCCTTTCTCTTAATATTTTTTTATTTATGAATAGTTTTATCGACTCTCTGAACCATACTTCATGGTTATTCATTTTTTTTAAATTGCTACTTTTACATCGCATCTGTTTTAGAATAAAGGTACAACTTAAAATTTTGAATTGTTGGATGATCATATGATAATGATATGTATGAGTGGTTTGAGCCGACAATCTTGATCATGAAATTTTAGATGATCAGCAGAACGCTAAAATGGTTTTGAAAGAACCTGTCAACGTATGAAACGAGAGTGATGGTGAAGCAGATGGTGATAAATAGAAGTTATCACTACATTTGATGTAGCCTACATTGTAGAGCAACACTTTGTCTCGACTCCAGCAGACATTTTTCTGAGGTGCTGTCGTAATTTGGCTTCACAGATTCTTCTCTTGTGTATTTTTCTCATCAATAAAAAAATTTAACAGATTTTTTCAAACCAATGAAGTTCATTGCCTACATGAAGTTAATAAGTTCAGTACATTGTCTAACTTGTAATTTTTAAAAATGTACATTACTCTACTTATTACAACTATCTTTTATTGTCACCTACCTAAGTACTTTTCTATTCCAAAGAATAAAAATTTTGGTTTTGGATTAATTGAACTTTTGGATTATCGTGACTCCATTGTACAATCAAAGCCTAGAGATTGGATTTTCCGGCACTTGACCTTAGCCATCATGAAAACCGTGCCAGTTTTTTTAATTAATCATGTTCAAGATTTTCATAGATTTTTAACTCGCTGTTTATCGAAAGTTGGAAATGTTGACATAGCTTGTTGTTGCATTAAGCTACAAATTTATAAAAAATTTATGTTCATTTCATATTAATCAAAAATTAATGATTGGATCCTCTGATGAGTCAACTAGCCTAATTATTAAAATTGTCGCCATTACAACAGATTTATGTCCCAAATAGTTCAAGATATTACAGAAAAAACAAAACAACTGGCAAATGGCCAGTTAGTATATGCAGCTACTTTATTTTTTATTGTTACTTTGTCATCATATTTTTTTGTTAGATTTTATCTTATTTAGTTTTTAATTTATTTTTATCTAAGGTAATAAATTGTTATTAACATAACGTTTCACTAATACCTTATAAGTTTGATAAATCTTTTTGTCCTAAATATTATTATGCTCGTTTGAAGTATACTTCTTAGGTTTTTCTTCCAGAAGTTATTTATTAATTTAAAACTTTAATTTTAGATAACATTTTTCTTATCAATTCAAACTTTTTTTATATTGTTGATTGGTGGTAAATGTTTTAAAATTCATTAACTTCCTTTTTCTTATTTACTTTTAGAGTGAAAGCTACGACACTCTCCTTGGTTTCAATGTTGTAACCTACAGATCATGTAAGGTTCTCTGGAAGTCTTGTGTGGAACATCATACATTCTTTAGGCTGCATTCTCCTGCAGTTAGGCGCCGCACTCCATTGCCAATTGGAACACGAGTCTACTACTCTGGCAGAACCGAGCTCCAGGCAATTGAGGAGGCTAGACTTAGGCCTAGAGTTGAGCGGACTTTCATTAGGTTGTAATAATTAAATCAATTTTTACAATGTTTTAGATGTATTCCTATAATTTATGATGTCATGTCATTGATATTGTCATTTTGTATTATTGTGCACTCTCTATAATTCGCTGCTTTTTTTTGTTAAAAAAAATTATCTTGTGACAAAGAAACAATAACTGAGACTTGAGACTGTCTGCTGTAGGGGAATTTCGAAGATCTAATAAACATATTTTTCAATCGAGCAGTTGTCTAAAATTGAACCAGAACTATTACTGAAATTTAATTAGAACTGTTTCGCCTACAGGTGCTCCAGTCGTAAGCTTGTTGTAAGTACTCCAGACGACAAGAATAGGCCCATCGGTGTAACTAATTCGACACGATCTTCTCGAGCATATGATAACAAAGTAACATCACTTTCGAGGGAACCTAGGAGAGCATGGGGAGAGAACTTGCCAAACAACATAGATGAGTATGTGAATTATATCATTACTACTGCATGTATTTTATTAATTATATCGTAAATCTGATTTTCATCATGTTAATCCTACTAATGGTACTCTCCATCATGCACATTGTAAGGATGAGTAGACATTATACTAAGTATTAATATAGAGACTAATAAAAATTTCTCTTTATCTTTATTGAACACCATGATGCTTGAAGACAACCTAATGTAAGAAGCATAATTTATAGATAAGGAACAACAAAGGAAATAAGTATAGTAGGAGATAGAATCCAGTGAGGGCATGCATCTCTAAGACTGAATTGTATCATTATAGGGTAGAAAACAATTAACATGTATTTTTGAAGTTGAAATTTTATTCAAAAGATGGATTATATTGTGCATTTCATTTTATCAAGATACTGTTTTTTATCATTAATTTTTAAATCTTTGGTCGTTATGTTTTTTGTTTTTTTTTTAATATGTTTCAATTCTGCTATATATTAGAAGTTATAATTTCGTTATATACAGAAAAGCATGTAAACATTGGTTATTTTAATTTTTTCAAACAAAGATACGATAGGATGTGATTTTGTTATTTTTACCTATCTTTTTAATGATTTAGTCTTATTAGTTTCTTAACTTATATATTTCGTATTATCTATTTAATCTCTGATATAATGATTTCTACAGTGATGGAGGTTTCTTGGATCGAACAATAGAGGATTCTAGGGCCTTTACTCCAGTTCTCCCGGCTAGGACTATTTCTTATGCCGATGAAGAACCTGATAGCGAGAGACCAACAACTGCCTCTGGCCTGTATGACCTTTCTCATTACAGTCCTCAGTCAAGCCCCCATCTTAGCTCCCAGGTAGTTTTTATACTTCTTAATATTCTTCTTCTTAATATCCTTTTTTACACTTAAGTAGGTATTCCTGGTGCATAGATTGTTCGGAATTGGAGGTATTACTGGATGAAGACTAATGACAAACGCAAGAAAAATTGGCAGAATCATTGGGTGTAATTCAACAAACCATATCGAAGCGCCTCCAAGCCATGGGAATGTTTCAAAAGCAAGTGAATTGGGTTCCGTATGAGTTGAAGCCGAGAGATGTTGAACAACATTTCTTTACTTGTGAACAGCTGCTTCAAAGACAGAATCAGAAGTGGTTTCTAAATCGCATTGTGACCGGTGATGAAAAATGGATCCACTACTATAATCTCTGGTGCAAGAAATCTTGGAGAATGCCTGGACATGCCTCCATGTCGACGGCCAGACCGAATATTCACAGTGCCACAGTTAGCTCTGCATTTTGTGGGACTAGCTCGGTGTGGTGTATTATGAGCTGTTGAAACTTAGTGAAACCATCACAGAAGATTGGTATCATACGCAGTTGATGCGTTTGAGCCTAGCATTGAAGGAGAAACGGCCACAGTACCAAGAGAGACGTGATTTAAGCTATCTTCCAGCATGACTATGCTTGGCCATATATCGCAAGACCAGTCAAAACATTCTTGAAAACGCTGAAATGGGAGGTCTTACCTCATCTGCCTTACTCTCTAGATATTGCTCCTTCCGATTACCATTTGTTTCGATCGATGGCACGCGGTCTGGATGATCAGCATTTTTGCTAGAAGTCAAAAAATGGATCGATTCGTGGATTGTCTCTAAAGACGCATCGTTTTTTCGAGATGGAATCTGACAATTTCCAGGAAGATGGGAAAAAAAGTAGTGGCTAGTGATAGACATTACTTTGAATCATAAGGATATAGTTACGTTTATAGAATAATTATTTGGGAAAAAAGTGGAAGCAAAATTGTACCCCTAATAATAAACTAATTTATTATTTACAATTGAACAGAAAATTATTGTGACTATTATTTGCTGCAGAGATTTTGTAAAGAAATTGTTAACCTCCTAAGAGAAATATAATGTCAGTAAAACCTGAGACCATATTTCCCTCAAGTGACATTCAAATAGAGAGTGATTCATTTTCAAAATAATTTGACCTGGATATGATAGACTGTACCATTACGTTCACTAATTGATCATTTGGTATTATAGTAGAACTCTTGTTAACCAGTTATGTTATATGACCCCATTGCTTATAGCCTCCTCAATATGTGCCAATTTATTCTTATTTCTTAATTTGTATTAAATCAATTATGTCATTTGATATACTTATAAAATTATGGTCCAGTTTCGAAGGTTTGCTTATGGCTATATTTTTTGTTAACTTAAAGCCTTATTAACAAGTGATACGATTGGAAGATTAACTGTTCTAAAATTTCTGTTGTTTCTGGTAGTGGGATACTTGTGAAAAGATTTGTCACATCGAATGTTATTAATTTTTGTTGACTAACATTATACAGTTTTTAACCATGTGTTGTGGGGATAATGAGATTTTGGTTTTGAATAAATTGTTCAAGAAATGGCCAAGTTTATAGATCGGGCTATTGTTGTAAGTAACGGTAACGACTGGTCTTGTAAGAATTTCCGTTTTGTGTATTATTAGTAGGCCATATAGTCGAGAAGGTAGCGGATTCATCTCAATGAGATTACATTTTTTATTACCTGGTATCAATATGCTGTTCTTTATCAACTCCCGTACTTCGGTGGCAAATTTATTCACAGGATTTTTGATATTAGGAAAACCGTTTTGGTTTATGAAATCATAAACTTTCTTTCTATAGTTATCTCTTTCTAGAATTACTGTCGTATTTCCTTTATCTGCTTTTATGATTACGAGATTATTTTTGCTGAGAATACCCGTGCTGTTTTATGTTCTGCTGATATATTTGGAATATCCTGGCATAAGGATTTGGAAAATAGAGTTCTTATTATATTTTACTACACCGGTTTCGATATGAGCCGCAAAGTTTTCAAACATTTTTGGGTTTACAGATGAATTTATGGAGCGTTTTAAGCCTTAATTAAAAAATTTGTTTTCAGTTTCTGATAAGGTGGTGCTTGTGAGATAGAGAACACGCTGGGAAAATTGGTTTTGACTTTGGGAGTTGTTTGACAAACCAGAAGAACGGTTGTTTATCGAGTGAGTCAAATTCAAGTGGGTGGAAGATAAAAGTTTATTTAGAATGGAGGATGTAAAGGTATAATTTTATACTGTCCCTAACTGAGCACCAATGATTGATTTATAGTCTCACCCATTGTTGTCGTGCATGGTGGATTGCTCTTGAACTCCAGATCTTATTTGAACATAAGACGGTGTCAGATTTTCTCTTACGCAGGTGTTGTTGAACCAGATGTTTTTTTGACTGTTACATATTTGAGTCCTAACTTGGAAAATAAATAGATGGCGTCTTTCCGTTCTGTATTCCTCAGCTCTGTTATGGCCTATTTGGAGGTAGAATCAAATTTTGAATTGCTGAGTCTTGAGTCTTTGGGTGGTTTAATATGTGTTATAGCTTGGCTCGATTCATGGATTCTGTTGACATCCACATGATGGTATAGAAGGATCAATCTAAGTAGGGATTGATAAATTACTTGCCACTTCTATAATTTTGTTTTTATTGAAAACTAATTTGACTGTTATACATTCATCTTCAGTTCTAAAAACACACAAAACAGGTGGTTCAAAAACACCTGAGTAAGACAAAATCTGACACCTTCTTATGTTCGAATAAGAACTGGAGTTCGAAATAGAGCACCATCAAGAGTCATCCACCATGCAAGAGGACAATGGTTGAGACTAGAAATCAATCATTGGTTCTCAGTTAGGGACAGTATAAAATTATTCCTTTACATCCTCCATTCTAAATTAACTTTTATCCTCCGCCTACTTGAATTTGACTCTCTCGATAAACAAATTTGAACACGTGTCCAAAACATTATGTTGAAAAACATGATATCCTAGAAAAGAAACTTACAAAATTACGATCAAACAATGGAAATGAAAAAATCCGTTGTTCTGGTTTGTCAAACAACTCCCAAAGTCAAAACCAATTTTCCCAACATGTTATTAATCTCACTAGCACTATCTTATCGGAAACTGAAAACAATTTTCTTAATAAAGGCTTAAAACACTCCTTAAATTCTTCTGTAAACTCAAAAATGTTTGAAAACTTGGGGCTTTTGAAAAATATATCAGCAGAACATAAAACAGAATGTGTATTGTCAGCAAAAATACGCTAAAATAATCTCGTAATCATAAAAGCAGATAAAGGAAATATGACAGTAAACAGTAATTCTTGAAAGAGATAACTATAGAAAGAAAGTTTATGATTTCATAAACCAAAACGGTTTCCCTAATATCAAAAATCCTGTGAATAAATTTGCCACCGAAGTACGGGAGTTGATAAAGAACAGCATATTGATACCAGATAATAAAAAATGTAATCTCATTGAGATGAATCCACTACCTCCTCAACCATATGGCCTACCAATAATACACAAACCGGAAATTCTTATTAGACCAGTCGTTACTTACATAACTATATAACAGTTAGTCAACAAAATTAAGAACATAGTAATTCCGGATAACGTGAAATTAATATCATTCAACTTGACTAATCTTTTCACAATTATCCCACCACCAAAACAACAGAAATTTTATAATAATATAATTTTTAATAATAAACCATAATTATTTTCAATTTGATGGAAAATTCTTCGAACAGGAAGAAGGCTTACCGATGGGCTCCCCTCTCTTTTTTTTTATTCCCCATTCCTGGCCATTTCTGGCATACGGGGTTGCAGCAGCAGTCAGGTGTTACACATGGGATGTACGTACCACTACCGCCAATAAAACTCCGCTTTATTTATTTATTTTTAAACTATTTATTTATTAATATCATACATAATTTAAGGGTATCTTTAATTATGAGATCAATATTTGGGTATTCTATGGTGCAGCCAGGCTCGATGTCAATCCATGGCGGTACAGGATATTACTCCGTGCTCGGCTGTATCACTTGCACCGCAGGTGGGGCACCAGTGATTGATATTCTTGCCATGCTTCCACAACTTCTCCCGGAAACCCCCATGGCATGTCAGAATTTGTGAGGACCAATAATCGGGATGGACCTACTTCGCCACTAGTCTGGAGAAGACGGTTGGAAAGAATTTCTTAAGTGTTGCAACCTTTTCACAAGTGACCCACCGTCTGTTCCACTCAGCCAGTGAGTCCTACCTCAACAACTTCCACCTTCCAGGCTCCTCACCTAACCTCTGCTGCAGTCCCTCAGGAATTGCATCAAGCCATTCATTGCCTCTTAACATCGAATTTGATGGTGTCCTCTCGCAGGATGAGGTCCAAGGGCGTCTGCGGCCACTACCTGCACTGCCTTGTGCGACACAGTTCTGTATGCGTTGGTGACCCTCAGCAGTGCCAGTCTCTGGATGGTCGCCAGCTTCTTCTTCTGTTTGTGTGAGATAATGACTCCAGGCAGGGGATGCATATCTCAGGATGCCCAGTATGACTCCCTTATAGATGGTTCTAGTAGCCGGGTACCTCAGGCCCCAGAATGCACCCCCTATTCTCGACAGTCCATTCAGGGAGCAGGTCACCTTATCTCGTAGGTATCCGAGGTGTGGGATCATGTTGAATCTCTTCTTGAATTTCCCCTAAAAGTATGTCACCTCGTCACCGAGGCGGACCCGTTCTCCTCCTATGTTCAGACTGATAGGGTGAGCCCATTCCAGCAATATTGCCTGGATCTAGGCAGCAGCCATGCTTAGATTTCGCCTCACACCATTCCGCTACCTTACTGGCACATCTCTCCGTATCTCCGATTAGTCTGGTTCTGTTGTTCGCAGAAATTATAATCGCTAGATCATCAACATAAGCCGTTCCTAGAAATCCCTCCGCCTCCAGTTCCTCCAATAACTGATCAAACACTAGTTCCATCAAACTCCTGCAGCCACTGGAGTACGAAACACCACCATTCACTATCGAAGACAGAGGAAATGTTGAATAATATCATCAACATGTACTTCTCTGTCCTCTCCTCAATGTCCCTCTGCACTCGCATCAGCACTACTGCTGATGTACTGATCTACTACTCCTGCTGTCCCCTTTCCTCTTGTCGATCCAAATTGTCATGGGTGGCTCGCCGCTTGGAGGACTGACTGTAAGCTAGTGATGATTAGATGTTCCAGAACCTCACTGATAACAGGGAGGAGGCATATGGGTTGGTACGCCTTTGGTTCTTCCTTTTACTTCTTCCTTTGTATATAAGTCACAGGTCAGCGATCTTCTGCTTCGGGAATTTCCCCCTGTCTAAGCGTTGATTGAAAATGCTAAGGAGCTCCTCTTTGATATGGTTGGCACTATTTTTCAGGATTGTCGCGTCGACACCAAGTCCTGGGGCTCATCCAGTCCTCTGTTTGTCTTACGCCATGTGAAGATCCCAAATGTTCCATGGCGAACACAAGTCCGTTCCCAGCGGATATTTGGTGGTTTGCCTTGCCATTTTATCCTCCTCTGTGTCCTGGGACGGGTCATTCCTGGGGTATGTGTAATCCACATACATTATCACTGTCTCATCCAGAGTATTTACCTGGTCACTTCCCACTCTCATAGCTGCCATTATCTGTGACAGCTTCACTTTGTCCAATGCCACTCTGTACGGTATCCCCCAGGGATTCTTCGTTGACTCCTCCACTATAAACACGTCCCATGACTTTTTCGTCTGGTGTCTCAACCTATTCCTATATGCTCGGTTCATGCATCTACTCTCTTCTCGGAGCTCAGCCTTCGCTTCCTCCTCTCTACACCCCTGGTATCTTCGCCTCACTCTATGGTACTCTCTCTTAAGCGCCGTTAGTGTCGGCGTCCACCATGGGACTGGGCGTGCCCTTGTCCTTCTGCCGTCTCAATGATAGCACTCATCAGCATCTTCACTCTGTTGCCAATGGTAAGCTCATCACTGTTGGCCGCCGTTTTTTCCCACTCTGTGCCCACCAGTATTCCCTCAAGAGTCCTGGAGAATTGCGCCCAGTTTGCTGATTTGGTGACGAATCCCTTGTCAGTCTCTTGGCGATTCTATTCTTCCACGCTGAAGGTTATGGTTGTGTGGTCAGAGCTCGTATTTGATATCTCACGACTGTACGAAATCCTTCTACTTCTGACCCCTCCATTTCGTTGGGGAAAATGCTCCTCCCTCTGAACATAGCTATACCTTTTCCTATTTAGGCATTGGGGCTGGCTTAAGGTTTCAGTTTTCCTGTTTAGTCCTGAGGGTTGATCACCAGCCCTGTCCATTCTCTCTATGGGAGTCTCACTCTGCATCCTCTCTAACCTGACTCTTTTTCCCTCCGTAAGGGCCCCGGTCGGCTTCCATGTTTTTCCCTTCTCCTTTTGATTTATACTTCCAGGTGCAGAGATACGAGAAGCGCCTTCCCATTTTCCTTTGGGCT
Organism: Rhaphigaster nebulosa; assembly: GCA_948150685.1. Classification (NCBI taxonomy): domain Eukaryota; kingdom Metazoa; phylum Arthropoda; class Insecta; order Hemiptera; family Pentatomidae; genus Rhaphigaster; species Rhaphigaster nebulosa. The sequence continues at coordinate 160,499,907 of OX411308.1, read as the reverse complement.
GCTCATAATCTTGGGGGTTTATGTCCGTTTACCAGTTTTGTCAAATGAGTCTGCTCTCAACCTCCTAGCTCAATCTTGACAGAAACCGTCAGGAACGGTGTCCATGAATTAAGTCCGGTTTCACCAATAATTTTAAAAATTAATTTCTCCTTACCTTGTAAGGCAATCCCTGAGGCCCAACCCACCGTTTTTAAGCTCAAAGAGTTCTGTCAAATGAGCCTACTCACGACCTCCCCGCTCAGACTTGGATGGCGAACCTCCTTGAAGCCACATATCAGTCTTGGCCTCAATCCACCTATATCTTCGCGATCTTTGAGCTTGGTGGCTCCAAATCTCTCAGGTATTGCTGGGAACTTAGTTAGCTTGATCGGTGGTATTCCACGCCAACCGCTCACCATATTTCCCTGCTTAACCTATATGGGTGTTGCCTTGTGGTGATCACGTGCTCGCCTTAACCTATTCGTTGTGGTATCCGCTCGCTAACTCTCTACTCCCTTATCCGCTGATATCTTTGCGATCTTTGGGCTTAATCCAATCTCACTCAGACACCAACCAAATAACTATTTTGGCAAATTATACCGTTCCCTGTTTGCCTACTTGACCTAGATTGACTGTTCCTCAGTGCTGTCAATACGATTATCTTACCGGCGATATCCCGGTAATCTCTGGGCCGATACAAATCAAATTTCACTCTGATATCACTCAGTCAGATACTACACTGTTGGTGTCAATTACTTCCTGTCATCGGCAAATTTATCCAACTTGGACTAAATCGCTACGGAACAGTACAGAAACATGTCTTACTTGGTCAACAGCCAGTTGGCCATTCGGTCCTATATCCACCAAAGTCAGAAATGAATTGAAAAAAATACGATTTAACCCTGCATTTATAATAGAAAAAATTCTATCATCATATTTTCCTTCCCCTAAAGACAAAATAGACCCTTTTCAAAAAAGCGGAGTATACAAATTAAATTGTAATGATTGTGCAGCCAAATACACGGGAAGAACTGGAAGATCACTAAATCAGAGATTAAAGGAACATATGCGTGCATATAATAATAAGACAGAGAATTCCAACTTTGCAATTCATCTCAATGATAAAAAACAAAAATTCATTAAAGATTTAGGAGTTAAATTAATACATCACATTGAAAACAGCTATTTCCATTGAGCTCAGTGCGAAAACAAACCAATACAAACTTTTCTGCTTGATATAATCTACTTAAACCTGTGTGAGTACCAATATGTATTCGATTTCTTGTCTTAAATTCATAATTCATAAATGTTTTATGATACTAATCTATGTTACATTTAATTTAATATGTATAATAATGCCAAACTGTTGAATTGCTTATTTTTGAATTTTTGTGTGTTTTTAGAGCAGAAGATGAATGTATAACATTTGAAAATAGTTTTCAATAAAAATAAAATTATATAAGTGGCACATAATTTATCAATCCCTAATTAGATTGTACTTTTCCGCACGTTTAGTTCTCGACAAATTTTTGCCACAGACTCACTGCCATCAATTCTCTTTAAAGCCCAGAAGCGTGTCACCATACTCACTACGCACTTATGTTTCGCCTTAGATTAACTCATGATTAATCGCAATACACAAAAGCCTGGTCTAAACATGAAAACTGAACTGGCAAAAGTGGGAACAAATATGCCACAATACAATGCAATAATATCTACAGGGTGTCCAGGAGCCTTAAATTCCTTGAAGATTGGGAATTCTGCTTGAATTTTTGCATCAGGAAAAAATCGGGTATTATGCATGAAAAAAAACCTGTCATCGGGAATTTTTATTTTTTATTCTATTAATTCAATTTTTCCATCAGTACTCAGCAACAAGAGGATAAAATATTGAGAAGATTGTTGATGTAGTTGTTACCCTTATCTTCTCTAATTCCATGAAAGTTAGAAAAAAACCTCCTTCCTCTAACTTTGTTCAGGAGTCCCTCTCTCTCACAAAAATGATCTCATTCTATGTTCTGTCTCACCATGTTGGGTCGTTCTACTTGTTGCTAAGTAAACTAGTGATGTTATGGTTTTATTTTTGGCGATGTGTTGAGCCCTCAGTGTAAGAAGTTAAGTAATAATTTTTCGTTATCAAACAGGAATACAACCTTGATAATTATTCAAATTTATTCTCAAGTCCGATTTGTACATTTTATCATGAGTCTACCAAATACAACATTTTAGGGCTCAAATTTAATCCTATAAATTGAATTTTACAGTTCACAGCCTTGAAATCCTTGAATTATACTTGCTTTTTTTTCATACTATATCGCTGGACACCCTGTATCTGGCTCCAGTAAACGATGGGCGTTATCTTCCAGAAAGCACTTCCTTTTCTCTATCATAGGCTTTTTCTTTCTTTTTTTCACACTAGTGTGAAAAAGCCGGTGAATCCGAAGTATGGTTAATGTGTTGCTGGTTCACCAGGAATTCTACTGTGTTAAGTTCTTATAAGTTTAGCATATTATTAATAAATTAACTTTTGTATGATGATTCCTGGTCAATATCACTTTAACAGAAAACAATTGACAATGTTAAATTTTTACTACTTAAAAATGTATTAAATATTAATATTTTTGTTTCTTAGATCGATGAAGGAGTTGTTTTTATCAGAATGACACCAGATGAAGAAGGGAGGTTTGGCTTTAATGTGAAAGGAGGCAGCGATCTTGCGATGCCAATTTTAGTCTCTCGAGTGGCTCCGAACACACCTGCAGACAGGTGCTACCCAAAGCTTAATGAAGGGGACCAGGTAGTGACTTATTGTTTTTCTATCTTTGTTTGTTGATTCTGTTGTTTTCATAAAAGTGGAAAAAAAGTATGGACATACCTTTTCCTTATTATTTAGTTAATTGTATCATATTAACTTTATTTGTATAAAGCTTTAAGAACCGCTGAGAACTTAATTCCCTTTTTTGTCTTAAATTACCTATATCTGATGTCCAAGATCACCCATATAATCCCTCATACAAGGTTTAATGAAATGTGACTTGAATTATCTTCACCGTGTAATGTAAACTAGAAATACTATTAGAAAATTATAGAAAACAATAAAACACAGCATAATCAGCTTTAGTCAATAGCCCACTATAAGAGGAGAAGAAACAAACTACATCATGGGTCCATTTGCCATTCTGCTCTTTACAAAGTGAGTCCATCTTTACTATCTATACTTCTTGCTCCTTAACTTTCTGCAGCACTGTTAAGTACAATGATATTATTCTGTGTTCAGCTAATGCTGATCCTAATGTTGATATATTTATCAATTAAAATGGTTAATTATTTACTTAAGATGCCAAAGAATATTCATATAAATAAACAAATTTTGTTGGATTAATTTATTTTAGTTTAAGAGGTTTTTGTTGCATACTCATATGAAATATTGTTACAGGTGCTTTGTATAAATGGTATTGATGTCGGTGGAATGTTACACGAACAAGTGGTGAATCTGATCAGAGCATCAAGAGACGCTCGTGGTGGAGAACTGGTTCTAACAGTCCGTCCAAGCAGTGAGCTTAATTATTTTAAATTATCTTATCAACTACAGTTCATATCCAAATATCTATAAAATGTAAATTATACTACTATACTCCTCCTTGATAGGTGTATATGAGGCTGGTACCTGTCCTGAAGAGAAGGAAGAAGAGCCTCTGTATCAGTATGTGAGTGATACGAGTGCTGGCAGAGACTCACTGGAACAGTCCATCGGGCTGCTTCGGGAAGGTTTGATGTCAGGATCTTTGGTCCTCGCATTTGATAGACTCTACAGAAAGAAGCCAGGACTGACAACTACCCAGGCAGCCCTTCCACAGAACACCAATGCCAACAGATACACTGATATATTACCATGTAAGTCTTGTTTGAAATTGATGATTATATTAAGTGTTTCATATTTTAATTTTTTAGTAAAACTTTTGATAATGCAATGTCAATTACAGCACACCAAAATTCATACTCACTAATTTATACAACTTTAAGACTGCAAATAAAGATATTTTGTATGTTTTCAAGATGAACCTATCAACACCCTCCGTTCACCAAACATTATTTTTGCCCGAAATGCTTTTGACCTTCTCTTGCAAGGACGTCCTTGGGAGTTTCTTCATCTTATAAGCAAGGGGGAGTTAAAATTTGTTGCCCACCGAAAGCTATTAAAAAAAAAAAAAAAAGAAAAGTGTTTAAATAGTCAAATCTTGTACTTGTAATATTAAAAAAATTTGAATGCCAGTAGTAACCAACAACCCATATTTATTGTTAACATTCCTTGAGTTAGTGTGCCTGGCATGATTACTGTTATCATAATATAAAAAAAAAAATGCTTTAATATTTTCAGTTTCTATTTTTATCAGTTCTGCAGTTCAAATTACTTTTCCAGACGATCTGACTCGTGTCATTCTTGAATCAGGAGTTAATGGTGACTATATCAATGCAAATTATGTCAACATGGAAATTCCTGGTTCAGGCATCATCAACCGCTATATTGCTACACAAGGTAATCACTTATACTATTTATTTTTTATTTGTTTGTTGAAGTTGATCTACTTAGTATTTCTTATCTGAGATTGTACTTCTGCTTATACTTAATAAAGCATTTATTTGCTGTTTTAATGTTTTGAATTTTTATATTATACTGATATCATTATTACATCTTTGTTATTAGACTAACTTAAGCATTGGTAATTATACTTCCTGTGTCCGTTTGATGGCCTTTGTTTTATAATAATTGCCAGACAATCAAATTAAAATACATCATCAAAGTCTTCATAGATAAAAATCTATGATCTAAAAAAAATAAAATTAAATATTTACATCATAAAAAAAAGTGGTGTGGTGGAAAGTGAAGAGACAGATTATTTTGTTTTACTATTTTCTAATACATCGAGAATAAATAAATTGATATTACTATAGAATAAATAATTATAAAAACATTTTAAAATGTTTTTAATTCAATAAGAACAATTACTGTGTTTTGGATTTTTATTTATAAATTGTGATAAAATTGTTTACCAAAAATTAAGGATAACAAATTTAAAAAATAAACTGCCGTACCAGAAGGAATTTTTTATCTCTCCTGAGATATTATCTCATTGACAAAATAATTCTAAAAGATTTTCATCTAATTTGATTCGAAGAACCTTTTAGAATACTAATACTGCAATTTCTATGGAGGAAAATCTAAAGGTAAAATACAAAAATAAAAAATCCCTGAAAAAATGTTTTTGCATAACTTAACGTAGACTTTCGCTGGTACTGCCCGCGGTTGTGGCTGGCAGAGGTTGCTGGCATTTGACTACTGCTTTGACTGAATAGATAGGGACATATTTCGCTGGCATTGCCCGGCAGTCTAGGTATGACGTCACGCTAAATTTGAGACTTTATTCTTTAAAAGTTACTACATATTTATGAATCAAAATACTGTTTGTCGCTAGACACTACTGTTTCCCATCTTTCTGGTACATGCCGGATACCATCTCAAAAAATCGATGTGTCTTTTGAGGCGATCCATGAATTAATCCATTTTTTGACTTCTTCATAAGAGCAGAAATGCTGTGCCCAGGTTGTGTGCCACCGATCGAAACAAATCGTTGTCGGAAGGAACATCTGCTGAATACGGCTGATGGAGGTGACCTCCCATTTTAGCGTTTCCAAGTATGTCTTGATCAGTCTTGCGATATTTGGCCAAGCATTGCAATGCTGGAGGATAACTTTGTTGTGTTCTCTTGGTACTGTGGCCCTTTCTCCTTTAATTGGCTCAAATGCATCAGCTGTGTTCGATACCGATCCCTTGAGATAGTTTCACTTGATTTCAACAGCTCATAATACACCATACTGAGCTGGTCCCAATCAGGAACATTGAAAACTAAAAGGCTAAGCTGTTAAAGGGTTTTTGTATAATTTTTAAGATTATTTTCTAGAGAAATTTCTTCACTTTTTATGCTGTCTATTCTGCTCAACTGATGCAATACTTAAGATTGATCACTTGCACATATTTTTTGAACTATTATTGTTCTACATAGTAATAATTTATAAATTAGACAGATCAACTATTGTGTACAAAATATATAAATATATATAATCGATATCTCTCCATATCTATTTATAGGCCCTCTGGTGAATACAGTTGGTGACTTCTGGACTATGGTTTGGGAGGGAGGTTGTAGCTTGGTTGTGATGGTAACCAGTCTCATGGAGCGGGGCAGAGCCAAGTGCCACAAGTACTGGCCGAATATTGGTGAGACATTAGAAGGTGCAGGCCTGCGTCTGAAGTCGGTTCGTGCTCAGTACAACAACCCAGCTGGCTTCATATCCAATACTCTTACCCTGACTCATCTTCAGGTCTCATATTAAGAAATTTGTTAAAAATTATTCATAAAGATTATTTTTGTTATGTTTAATTAGCGGTATTGTTTTCATTATGTCACAGAGTGGCGTAGAGAGGGAAATAACCCAGCTGCAGTATATTGGTTGGCCTGATCATGGAGTGCCTGATAATGCTGCTGTCTTCTTGCAGTTCATAGCTGAAGTCCGAAGGTTTAGGACTGGTATGGTAAGTTGAATAAAATAACATACATTTTGAAGGATATTTAAAGCGGATGGGAACATTATTGATTATGCTCCATTTTTAATGGTGCTGAGTTTACATGAATATGTATGTTTATGTTTTTGAAAATATTCTCGTTTGCATATAACTTCTCTGAACAGCCATAGTCTGTGGGGGGTTCCCCACACTTGAACCCGAGTGTTTGAACTATGTTGGTGGGAAGGACACTGCCGAATTGACCCCAAAGGGACCAGTTACCAAGCTATAGGTAGTCTGGTTTAACAATAAAGCTATGGTTAAAGAATGAATTTAGCTAACATGAGTTCCATGGCATGTCAATATCCTCTAAAGAACTGTTTCTTCTTCCTGTTTGAATAACTTATTGAAAATTCTCTAGATCGGAAACTCAATTAAACATTGCTATTTTCAAAATGATCACTTTCATTTCCAAAACAAAAACTGTCATATTTTTCATGCTTCAAGACAGATTGACAGACTTTCACACGAGAATTGATCATTGAACAAATAATGGATTGTTTCTGACTGTTTCAAGTTATAATGTCATATTTTTAATATTTTAATAACAGTTATTGATAACAAAAGATCTTTAAAATAATTTGAAACAATTTTTCAACTAAACTTATTAAACAGCTCCAAAAACAAAAAGTTCTTCAATATACATCTAGTTAAAAAATTCTTTCATCTTTTCTTTAATAAGCCATGTTTTTTATGTGTTTATTTTTATTATTATTAAATTTCAAAAGTTGTATGGAATAATCAAATTTAAACATAATAAAGATTGGCTTATATCTACCTAATTTAATCCAAAATTGTGGAAAATGATGATCGATCACGTTTCTTTTCTTTAATTTATAGGTTGAGCCGACCATTGTGCACTGTTCCGCAGGTATTGGTCGCACTGGTGTCCTGATTCTGATGGAGACAGCTCTTTGTCTGATTGAGGCTAATCAGCCAGTTTACCCTTTGCAAATTGTGCAACACATGAGGGACCAGAGAGCCATGATGGTGCAAACTTCGGTGAGTTGGATTGCTTGTTTAATAATTTATCTAAAGTCTTGGTAGCCGGGCGTGTTGGAACAGCATTCTAGCACTCTGCTGGGGATTATATTCAATTTATTGCTGACCGACTACTCTCGGTCTTACCACTCTGGCTAAAATAGGTATGAAACCTGTTGGATAACTTACCCTTCTTGCTTTAGTTAGAATACATAAAGGCATTAAATCCAAATAAATCAACAAAAATATTTAAAAATATTATATATTGAACAGTTGACACTAGTAATTAATCAAGGAGAAGACGGCAGGGGTGTTGTAATGATCATCTTCTCCTAGATATCTAAATTGCCTATTTGGATACATAAATTTTATTCATCCGATGGCACACTTGTGCCATTTTTAGGTCTTCTTCATTGACTAGTAGTAAATTAATTTTATATTTAATTGTTAAATATATATTAACTTGCTTAGCTTGAGGATGATTCAAAGCTTGTTTTGTTAGAGGTATTTGTATGTAATTTGGTAAAGTGCGAATATCTCAAGATAGTTAAGATTCTCTAAAAAAACACTTTGTTTCAAAAATGTCTTCACAACTAAAAAAGGACATCCGTAAAAGGCTTCTTTACTGAACACCAAAGGATGTCATCCTGAGAACTTCGCTTTAAATAATAGAACTTTGCTATTAATATTTTTTTGATAATTTGAAAATTTTGAAAAAAAAAAACTTTTATTTTTCAAACATAAAAATTTAAAAAAAATTTATTAATATTTTTTTTCAAACTGTTTGCGGACAAGTTCAATCAAAAAAGTAAATTGTTGGTAAACATTTATTTTAATGGATTAATATTGAAGCACTTTGATGTATTTATTTTCAATACTTAATTAAATTTTATTAATAATATTCTTAAAATTTTTGAAAAAAACTTTTGTTTATCAAACATAAAAATAAAGGTTTTTTCAATACTTTTAAGATTATTATAGATAAAATTTAATTAGTGTTGAAAAAAAATGCAATGAAGTGTTTCAATATTAATTCATTAAAATAAATGTTTATTATCAATTTACTGTTTTAATTAAACTTGTCTCCAAACAGTTTGAAAAAAATATTTATTAAAAAAAGTTTTATTTTTCAAACATAAAAATAAAGATTTTTTCAACACTTTTAAGATTATTATAAATACAATTTAATTAGTGTTGAAAAAAAATGCAATGAAGTGTTACAATATTAATTCATTAAAATAAATGTTTATCATCAATTTACTATTCTAATTAAACTTGTCCCTAAACAGTTTGAAAAAAAAATATTTATAAAGAAGCTTTAATTTTTATTTTTGAAAAATAAAAATTTTTCAATACTTTTAAGAATATTTTCAATAAAATTTAATTTAATTGTGAAAAAAAAAGTGCTCTAAAGTGTTTCATTATTAATTCATTAAAATAAATGTTTATCAACAATTTATTTTTTCTATTAAACTTGTCCCCAAACATTTTGAAAAAAAAAAATTTATAAAGAAACTTTAATTTTTATGTTTGAATAATAAATTTTTTTTCAAATATTTTAGAATATTATTAATAAAATTTAATTATAGTGTTTCAATATTAATTCATTTAAATAAATGTTTATCAGCAAATTACTTTTTTTATTAAATCTTTTTCGTACAGTTTGAAAAAAAAAATTTACTTTAAAAATTGATTACTTACTATTACACATTTTAATCAGTTGCTTCAAATTCATATTTTAAACATTTAGAATCAACATGTATTCTTGACTTTGATTATTTCTGAATTTTAACTTACATTAAGGATGCTGTTTCATGCATGGAGAAGTATGGGCATTCCGAAAATATTTTTTATTCTTCATTGCTTCAAGCAGCATGCTCTGATTTACTTTTATTTAGGTTATAACTGTAACTTATTAGTTCTTTCTGTCGAACTTACTCTAAAATAAGTTCTTCATTTTTTCAGAGCCAGTTTCGTTTTGTATGTACCTGTATCCTTCATGCCTACACAGAAGGCATTTGCAAGCCCCTACCTGAGTATTCATATCCGTGATAAATTTTTTGGAAGTAGTTGGAGCTAGAAAAAAGCCTCAGAAAACAACCCAGTGATTTTTATTTTTAAGTGTTAGTCAATCCTGTGAAAAGAGAAATTTAGTTTTAAGCATGCCGAAATTGAGGTTAAAACGTCATTTTAGGCCTCATCTCCACAGAACAGGTTGTATACGTAGTTAAGGAGACTGTATTTTAAGTATTGTAAGGGACATTAAATAATAATTTGCCTCCTAATTCCCATCAATTGTTGTGATATGTATGAAGGAATTTTAAGATTGTGTATTGTCATCCATCCATTGCACGTCCATTTTGTATCGTGGAGCATGCCATAAGTACCTTTTTTATTATTATTAATTAAATGATAAAAACAAAAATATTTAGATAATAATAGATATATATTTATAATAACTTTTTATTTAATATTTGTGATAAAATATGGAGTGTTTTATATATGTGAAATTAGGTAAGTTTACTGTTTTTTCAATGGACTTAATGTGTAAATGTGTTTTATTTCAAGATTTTATTTTTGTTTTGGATAGTGGATTGAATTAGGGAAAAAAAATCTAATAATTAATTTTCTATCAATTACCATTAAAACTTAGCAAGTGAGGTTAATGGAGTTGTATTGGAAAATATTTGAATGGCTAGAAAAAAGTTGGTTTTGTCTGCACTGGTGCCTTAAGTGCTGAATTTGTATCAAACATATGACAAATAATGTACCCTACTTAGAAATTTTTAACTATTTCCAAATCTTATTTTTAACTGATCACAAAATTCTTGGTATCTAGTGTGTTTCTATTGGGTTAGAAATATGTTCTAAGATGATCAACTATTATATATAAAATTATAAATTTTTATCTTTTAATTGATTTTGTGATCAAATTATAATTCAGAAATTAACTTTCCTTTCGGTAAGCTAATAAAAATTTTCTGATTTGTCTTTTATTGTGGTAAGGAAACAGCTGTGTAGATGTGGCTCATTCCATGAAAAAGTAGATCATTGAAGCATACAATTTTTTTAACGATGCCTGTGATATTTATTTATTTTTTGAAATATAAATAGGTATTTATTCTATTTAAAAAATATGTATAAATATCGTAATATTTTTTTTTTTATGGTTAATGTTATTTTATTGGCATTTGATAAACTATTGAAGTCTTATTTTAAAGGCTGACTCATCAAAGTATGTTAGCTTATACAATTAATGGTGACCAGACTAATTTGTTTTTGTATTAAACCATCTCTTTTTTGTATTATGCCAGTTGATTTTCAAATGCATAGTTACCATCTCAGTAAGGGTCAAAACCTAGGAACTAAATCCACTCAGCCTTGTGAGAATAGCTTGAGTAGTGACCTGAACATAAAAGTGGTGCCCAAGTTTAGAAACAGGGTGGCTACTAATTTGGTAGGCAGTTTTTTTCCGATTCTTGACTTGATTCTATCATTATTAATTATATTAGCTTAGAAAAATTAGATGGTTTAATGCATTACTATTTTTTTCATGGAATGAACTGACTGTTATTATTTGTTATAATAATAATAACAGCAGGGACCGAAACAAATTTAAAACAAGTAATATACCATGTTAGACGTAAATAGAAAATATAGTAATTGAATTGCTGCTAGTGGTGGTAGTGTCAACAGGATTGCTCTGTACTCTTGAGTCATTTCATATTAACGAACATACTTACTATAATTAATGATATTTGAAATTTTAGACCTTTATTCTCTTTATAATTATTTTATAAGTTTTTTTTTTTATGTCAACCATAAATTTAAAGTGGAGCTAAAACTTGTGAAACATTAGCTATTATTAAAAACTAAACTGCTTTGGTCCTTGGAAAACAGTTGTTATTGAAGAAGTAGTTAAAAATTTCTAATAGATGCCAGCCAGAAGTGTTCAATTTCTAAATTACAATTCTGAAATATTTATGTTTATTGTCTGTTTTTTAGTATTATAGGAACTCAATTTTCACTTTTTAAGTAGTGCCCACATTTCCCCCTAGGGGAAGAAAAATTATTTTAAATAATAATCTTACTTTTGTAAACTTTATTATCATTTTTTCACTGCCAAGTTTACAGAGGTGCCAACAATATTAGTTAAATGAAATAATTTATTATTTTATGTGCACTTATAACAAATATATCAGTTACAGTGCTTTTACATTTAATTTAAAGAAATTATTTTCCTCTAAATAAGTTCTGGTTTCATTATTTTTTTTTATTTTTAATCGTAGATAAAGAGTGTAATGTTAGCTTTAATAGTGCCATACTAATTTTGTTTATTCAGTCACCTGGTCATCTTTATTTTTAATTGAATGCTGTTATTAGTTGGAGTGGAAATATTCTGGTCGTTAGTCGAGTTGGATAAGTAATGAATGAAATGGAAAATTGCTTTACAAAGTTGTAGTGGGCATTTCTGTAGTTCTGATTCAAGTCTGCTTTTAAAGCCATCAGGAATAATCCTGAAAATCAGTTAATTTTTTTTCTTTTTAAATTATGTCTGTTGAATTTTTATTGGTTTGAAAATTGTCTACTTTCTCTTTTTTTTCAATTTTCTAATTACATGTCCAAGTCATGTATCCATTTTATGTTGAATTCTAATATGGCCCTATGCTTTAGGGGAAAGAAAAATCTTAATGGTTAATCTAATTTCAAAACCAAGTTTCAAGATATTATCAATAAATATAAGTTTGAGGAATATTGATAATTTATCTATCTTAGAGTACTTTTTGTGCCTAAAAACCCTTAAGTTTGTTTTAAAGTTCCTCATTTCTTGCTCTATTACATTTTCTCAAGCAGTTATTTTATAACCAAATCGTTACCTTTGGCTATTAGGTGTCAGTTCGGTAAAGAGGTCTAAAAGAATGTTCTAATTTTGAATTTAATTGTAAATTCACCTCAAAGATCTAGTTAATGAAAGATTTCTGGAATATGTGATTCTTAGTATTAATTATATTATATTAATTAAGTATTAAGTAAAATTGTTTTAGAATTTTTTTAATCAGGATTTTTTTTAGATTATTTAACAGACTCCATTTTGTTTGAATAAATATATGATTTCCTTGACCAGTCACTCAGAGGTTACTTGGCAGATTGAAGTATTATTATTTATTATTAGTTGACATCCGCATGATGGTATAGAAGGATCAATCTAATTAGGGATTGATAAATTATTTGCCACTCCTATAATTATAAAATTAGAGAAGTGGCAAATAATTTATCAATCATTTATTATTATTTCAATTTTTCCCCTTGTATATCTCTAACTATTAGAGCTTGTACTGTTGTAACATTCTTTTTGTGTAAATAAAGTTTGTTAATATTTTTTTAATAAGGCATTGTATTTATTTTCCTTCACCTCTTTTTTTTTTATAGTCCATTATTGTTTTGTTTTTTTGTGTTTTTTTTTTCAATTGTTTCCTCATATCATTTGGAGCCGGTTGCTGAATCAATGGTTAATTTTATCTTGGATTTACCTACTCCGGGATATAACTATTCTGAGAACAAAAAAGTATTTTGCCAGTTTTTGTTTAGCCTTGGAATAAACTTATTCTTGGTTAATTTCATTCCAAGACCAGTTTAGACTTATACTGATGGTTAGACTTAGTCTAGAATTAAGACTAATCTCTGCCCCAGCTATCATCCCTTAGATACAATTTTTATTTATTTATTTATTATATATGTTCTATGAACACAAAATTTGTTTGTTATTAACATCAAATTTTAAAAGTTTATGCTATAGAGTGGCTATTCTAAATAGTATTTAATTTAACAGAAGAATATTTATTAGGTTTTAATAAAAATCCAAAAATTAGTTTTATACTTTATCATGTTCTCTTATTCAATCCTCGATTAGAGAACTAATATTTAAAACTTACTAAAGTAGAACTGAATTATTGACTGATAAATATTTTTGTGGGTAATTATGATTTGGTAAACTGGTCGTATCATCATGCTAAACCTCTGTGATAAAGCAGATGCCGGGTATTATACTGTGATTGTGAATCTCTTAACTTAATTCTGACCTTCATTTTTCTAAGATTTTCTTAAAACCATTTAAATAATTATAATAATTTTATATTTATGTATACAATTAATTGCCTACATTTTAATTAAAATTAACTGTAGGTTGATTTTTATGTGGATTACAGATCACCAGATGAAATAATTGTGATACATGCTTAAATGATCCTTTTACACTTATCAGATGATTTATTTATTCTTTTTTATTTTTAATGATATATATATATATATATATATATATATATATATATATATATATATATATATATATATATATATATATATTATTTCACACTTCAGCTACGCCAGTATAAGTAATACCAAATTTTCCTGAGCATACATTTCATGACTTTAATGATTAAGCTGTTTATTAATTTTGACTGAATAGTTTCCAAAAAATCAATTCAAGTATTATGAAATTTATAGTGTACAAAATCTGGTATAGCTTAGACATGAGATTTTTAGCCATTTGAAACCTTATTTTAATAAGCTGTATCCATTTTTGTTGTTATATATTGTTTAATTTAGTAGTTTTTACAAAATGTTATCAAATGATAATGTCAACAGATTTATTTTTAATGTATATTTTGTTAATTATCTCATGAAATTTTATTGTATTATATTTTGTATCATCCACCTTCTATTATCTGCTGTGTAGCATAATATTTTACCGGACAATACTGTAAATAACTAAATTTCAATTATGGTGTAAAATTTATGTTTACTTTTATTTTTGTCTTATCTCAATAATAACCAAGTAAGTTAATTTGTGTGTTCATTTTTCATTCATTTTGTAGGCTATGTGACGGTGACTGTCATATTGCCGTTGCAGTATTATAAAATGTAATCTATGTTCCCAAATTGTCAGTTGACCATCTTGTCAGTTTTTCTTCCTTTTACTGCCTATGTTAAATGAAATTCACTGCCTATCTCAAATCCTTTAAATGGTGAATACTGTTGTGCAAAGAAATACTCGATTTTGTAATTTAAATGACAATACAAAAGATTATATTATTGAATATTGATCATCAGTTCATTGTTGATAGCATTTAAATAAAAATTAGAAGCCCCTTGATAAGCTTTCTCGAACTTCTTTACATGAACTCTTGATGTCATAGTATTCATTGTAAATAAGGCACACACCAATAAAAACAAAAATTATATCGCATAATTATTAATAGGTCACGCCAAACTAAAAAAAAAATTTGATAAATTGATTTTCAACATTCAGAAAATTTCTATACAATTACAGCCATTTTCACCAAGATCTACAATTTTGATTTTACTTCTGAAGATAGTTCACAAGGTTTTTGGGCACATTTCATTTTTTTTATCTTGCTCACAGGGTTAACTATTAATATTCTAATTGGGTTTGAATATATATGAGTTCGGGAGGTAGTATTAAAGGATTTGTTACATTTGTAAAGAAAATTTAGTATATCAAACTGTTCAAATCTTTTTTGGCATTGAAAAAGGAAAAATTCTATAATTTCTTTAATGCTATAAATCTTTAAAAAATTACCACTTACAAAGACTTTCTCATTAAATTAATAATTATTTAATCACAATAGTTGATGTTGGCAATCATTTTATGCGAGAAAATTAAGGTGTTCAAATACTTTTTTTTTACCCACCATATTAAGGATATTAAAGAGGCTTGTGAAAGGTTGGTGAGAGAACGGGAAACAATGGGACTTTCCATTAATGAAGAAAAAACCAAAATAATGATGCTGAGGAAGAAAAGACCTCCAAACCCTATAAAACAATATGTGCTGGGAAAGTTCACATTTCGGCATGTCTACAGTTTCATTAGACCAATGGTTCTCAGACTGTGGTACGCCTATCACTGGTCGTTGTAAGCTAACAAGCAAACAAAAGTCATGAATAAAATTATTATTTTAACACGTTCAATGGGAGATAACAATTTATTATGGAATGTATAAAATATAAGATGAATAAACACAGTCTAGAATTATTAAAAATGACTAAAGATGGTTAACATAGATAAGGCGAAAGCAATCAGTGTTGAAGAGGACTTAAGAATCAAGTTGAGCTCCATCAAGCCTAACATTGATGCTCTGATTGTAAATAAGTAACACCATGATTCCAACTGGAAAATATTGTCCACATTTTTTATTTTGATGCATAAACTTTTATCTGCAGAATTCTAGGTGTTTTTAATCTTACTGTTGCTGTTGTTATGTGTTTTCAAGTTCACTTTTGATTTTTGGATTTTTAAACTTTAATTTAAATTTATTATTTTCTTAAACACATTTAATTTAATATATATTGTTTTGTTTGTTCGATATCCTTTTGTAAATTAGTTAGTATTTTCTGAATAAAGACAAATCTTTAATACTAATATCATAGATGAGGTAGTGGTACACAGAATTATCTGAAAAGTGGAAGTGGAACATTGAATGACAAAGTCTAGTCTAGACCAAGCCTGGGCAACACGCAGTGTTTCCAGATCAGTTCTGTATTTCCCTCCTAAAACTCTCTAAATTTCCCTCTAAATCCACCAAATTTAACCCTAAACTTATCGAAATCTTCTGCTAAATCCACCAACTTTAGCCCTAAACTTATCTAAATTTCCTCTAAATCCACCAACAACTCCTAAATGCTTAATTCTTATTTTTCTATTATTGAATAATTAATAGTTGACCATAAAAATTAATTGAAGAAATGAGATGGTGATCTGGGAGGCGGTCAAAAAGAATGGATCACAAATAGTAAAAACTATTGATTAGAAACCGACATTTCGACCCACTTTGCAGATCTTCATCAGGGCTAAATAAACAAGATAGAAATGAAATGAAATGTTGTCGAGAATGTAGTTAGATAGAATGTTGAAATGAAAATTAAACAATGATATATACAATGAATGACATTAAAATTTACAAAGTAAATACTTTGTCAATATTTAATATATTGTATAAATATTTACTTTGTAAATTTTAATACTATTCACTGTTAATATCATTGTTTTTTTTAAAAATTTTTATTAGCTCTGATGAGTACCTGAAAAGTGGGTCGAAACGTAATAATAGTAATAATTAGTTTTTACTATTTGTGATCCATTATTTTTTACAGCTTTCTGGACCATCTCATTCCTTCATATTTTTCTATTAGTGTAACCAAAATTACCATCTAGTATAAGATAAGAATAAATAATTAAAAAGTATTTAAGGTTTATTTTATTTTATTAATAGATCAAATAACTGATTAGAAGCAAACTTGGAAAACACAAAACAAGATACAACAGAGATGATCGTTAATTATAGAAAAAAAAAATATCCAAAATTATTAGTTCAAAATTGTCGCCATTAAGGTTTCATCATATTACTTATGGAATATTGTAATATCAGAATAGTTAGCATATATCAAATAAGAAGTAGTTTTATAATAAACTAGTTTAAAGAATAAGTCTAAGTAATAATTACGAATAAAATAAAAACAAAACTAAAATTTAATATAATGTACAAAACAGAATCAAAAAGTTTTGGTTAAATTTATTCCATTACAGGTTTAGCATTACGCTAATAAAAATATTTTTGATATTAGGAAGTATAGTATGAGCTAGGAATTCAATTTAATAATAATTAAATTGAGGAAAAGTTAAAACAGTAAATACAAAGTTAATAATGCAACAACAAAATTAATAAATAAAGTTATCAAAATAAAAGAAAAATAATTTTCAAAATTTGTAAATTCAATATATTTTCATTAACTTGTGTGAAATAGAGAACTTAACAAATGTGTTTAACTTCTTATAATAATTGTTACAAAAATCCTAACATTCAAACCAATCGTTTCTAATTTATAGTTTCTAATCAGATAAAAATGGTGGACATTTAACAGATGGTTGAAAAAAAAGACCCCCAAAACAAATACTCTGAAAAAAACCTAGAAATTTTCTTACCCTAAAAAAAAAACTAGAAATTTTCCAACCTTAAAAAAATCCCAGAGGGTGAAAAAACCTAAATCTAGGAGGAAAACCTCTATCAGGTGACCCTCCATGTTTAACCACGAGGCTATTTTAAATTTCTATTGCAACTATTGTTTCTCATTGCATGCATAAAAAGAATATTAAATAAATGAGATTTAGCCAGTGCTATAATGCGCAAGTGTGAATATGATGTCCAGTTCTATATTTGATCTCATTAATTAATACTCGAGAGTTAGCTATATTGAATCTTAGTAATTTTAATGAATAAAGTGTTATTCCTTATGATCCACTGTAACGTTACGCGTCATCAAAGTAGTCCCTGAATCAATTTGGATTGGCAAGGATTGGACTAGATGAAGAGGAAGAGATACAAAGCCAAATAATTGGGCCTTCAAATTAACAAGACTCAAGGATACAACTAATAAAAACGCCCTTAAAAGAAAATCACAGTTTTAGAATTATGTTTAATTAATACTAAAAATCGGGTATAAGGCTAAACATTAAAGTAATAAAGAATTAAAAAAATAAGGTCCTTTTCCTTTTAAAATTAAACAGATTTAGATAAATTTATATGAAGAATTCCAGAAATGAACAAGAAAATAATTTATATTTATAAATTAAGTATTTTTTTATTATATTAAAAATGGGAAATGGAAATTGAATTTATATTTCGGCAAATAGAACAATGTTCATCAGTTGAAAACTGTAGAATTAATATCGTATCTTCTAATTCGATACCTGATTACATCGTCTTAAGGACAAATATTGTGTGATAATAAGCTAACTTACATTAAAAATTTATGAAATGTATTCCATAACCGAAACGAAATTTATGTTTTTTATTGAATGTTACTAATTAGCTTGAAAATCAATGTCAGAAATCACAACACCGCCCCAGACAACATATGTATTAAAAAATTAGCTCTACCGAAAATTTTACATCTATTTTTGACTATTTGAATGGGACTTATACTGATTTAACAGGGTCTAACAGATATTGATATCCAAGTTCCTAGAAGCTCTTGAAGACTGAAATTCTAAGACAGGAAGATTAAGACCACGCGTTACTGTTATTTGAATCGTGGAAAAAAAAAAAACCTTCAGGAACTTGACAATCGTTCATGATACAGTATATGATAATTAATTAATTATCATGTATGTTTCATTGGTAACAATGGGTCATCAATATTCTATGGGAAGTACATATATTTTGTCTTTTAAGATTTCTGTGATTGATAGCATAATAATTTTTCGATGTCCAAACTAATCACCAAACAACCATAAATGTATTAGTCATTATTAGAGTTATATGACTTTTCTCCACTGGTTGATAATATAATTTATATAAACTAATATTTCTTTGTAAATTGAAAATATCTGATGTGGACAACACATGACTTCCTTGTACTCCTATTAAACTATAAATCGTTAGCTCAAAAAGTGATCCTCAATTTGGTTACTAATTTCCGAAAATTGCAATATCTCAAAAACGAAATTCGGCGTCGGGACACGCATCTATTGACACACACACATACTCTTGTTTCTGGAGGTTTCATTCCGTTATTAAATGTCGTTTTTTTTTTCAGTAGGTAACTTGTTTCCAAGAGATTTCTTCGTGTTCCGTGACAACATTAAAACTGTCAATATCACTAGATAAAGCATTAGAAATAGACAGTTTCTAAATTTTAAGCGGAAGAACCCACTTAACTTATATCTTATTCTCCTGCTGCAGACTTGTTCATCGCACAAATGGGGAGGAAAACCAGTATTATATGCCCAATATTAACACTTATATTAACACAGTAATAAAAATGTTTAATTAGAGTATAAACAAAATCGCGTTGGTAACCTTTATTACCGAAACATATGATTTCTCCATTTAATTTTAATATAATTTTTGACGTAAGTTTATTATGACCTTCAAGTAAAGTACCCTTTTCGGCTCACCAATTTTAACCAAAATCTAGAAAATACATTCATATTGATATAAAAGTCCTATTTACTAAATTTTAAATGTTTTACATTATATTTTAATATAATTTTTGATGAAAGTCTAATATGATCTTCAAATAAAGTACCCTCTTCCGGTTTTCCAATTTAGACCAAAATCTAGTATGGTATTTAAATCAATATATAAGTTCTAAATAGCAAATTTGAGAAGTTTTCCAAAGTATTTTAATATAATTTTTTATGGAAATCAATTATGACCTTCAAGTAAAGTACCACTTCCTTAACCACTTATTAAGCAGTTACCAAAAAGGGAGGTTCACAACTAGATTTTACAACAATCCTAAATACAAAATTTCAACTTTCTACGGCTAACCGTTTTTGAGTTATGCGAAATACGAACGTACGTACGTACGTACAGACACCACGATGAAACTAGTCAAAATGGATATTTCCGTTAAAATCTGAAAACCGAAAATTTTCGCGATTACAATAATTCCTTTACTTCGTACAAGGAAGTAAAAAGACACAAAAAAACCCTACTTATCTGAAATAATATTTAATCGCTTTCAGCAGTTTGTCAAAAAAGGACTAACCTTTAATATCCAATATTAGTTTTGAGAAATCACGAAAATTTAAACAAAAGGTAGTTTTTTTCATTATCTTATTTTCTTCTATATCCTTAATTTCTTTATATTCTTTCTAAATATATTTTTTCTTTCTTAATCATATTTCCCCCAAAAATAATAGACATTTTCAGAGTATAGAAGGTCGTCGGATAAGAATGGGGGTCCATTTCATATAAATCCATTTCATAACATGGTATATATGTAACACTGTCCGGTGTTAGATAAACTGTCATGTTTTAGATTAATGTTTTTGTTTTAACATATGATTTGGTTGGTAGGCTATTCAAAAACTCTAATACGTAGAGTAGGAAAGAAGAGTCTAAAAATTCAGTTTATTTCAGGTATTATTATTGTTTTATTTGTATTTCATTATCTTTTTAAACTTCTTGTTGTTATTATTATTATTATTAATGTTGTTTTTGTTTAATAAAAATTTCAGTTGCATGATTTAAACTAGTAAATTCTTCTATAAAGATAAATACGAAAATAGAACTTACATGTATATATATATATATATATATATATATATATATATATATATATATATATATATATATATATATATATATACATATATACATAACACCTCAACATAAAGATGTGCCCGAACTAAGAATGGATCAGATGCGTTCAACCCAAGTGACAGTAAAGCGAAGAGTGAAGCCTTCAGATCAAGAGAGAAGACTAGGATGGCCGATCGTATTTAGGGATACTGAAGAACGAAACTGCCAAGGAAGGGAAGAAGAAGAAGGCCCCAGATCGAGTCAAGATCTTGTTTTGCTTCGCCCAGAATCAACTATTGAGGAGCCGCTCGCTGGTTGAGCCATCTCAAGAACCGCCACCTCCTGAATTAGAACTAAGAAGATCGACGAGGGTGAGAAGACCACCCAACAGACTCTCATTGACTTTCTGATTAATGTGGGGAGGACTGTTATATCAATATATAACCTCTTTGTTAACATATGTTCTTATCCGATTATTCAACATATATTTTTACATAACTAATTGTATACAAACATTAATAAAAATGTTTCAATTGTACTTGTTGAATTATAAACGTAACAAATAATTTATACTTTTATTATATTTTTTAATGGAAATTGAAGGAGGGCGTGGGATGATGGTGGTGTCTCCTTCTTCAGCAAAGATGTTCGAATGAAATAAAGGAGAAGAGAGTAAATGGAAGTCATATATTGTCCTATAATAAAATAATTACAGGAACATTCTAAAAAATTATAAAAAAGAAGATAACTTAGGTTTATTGCTGCTGTTATTTCCGAAAATTGGTTTTCAACCTGGAAAAATATTTCTTGTTTTTTCTCGTTTAATTAACTATCAAATTCATTCATAGTTTCTATTTATCGATTTTTTTGACAGACAGTTAACTATTTCAAATAAAAAACTTAAAGATACTTTACCGGAAGTGAATTAGAACATTCGACAATTAACCTCTGCCAGAATATTTCTATGAGAATCAGACCTGGCTGATATTAAAGGTCATTTAATTGTACATCGATATGAGTTTTTTTTATTAAATGGTTAGAGCCGTTTTCGAGACTATTTTAAGAAAGTATAAAATTAATGGCATAAAGTTGCACTTCCCGTAAGTCGATTTTAGTGAAAAAGTTGTTGATTGAAACAGCCCAGGCATACGTGCATTAAATACGCAATTTCAGTTTCGTACAAATTTTCTTTTTTGTGCTAGGCTGTTCGTTCATAAACACCCGTCCACGCACATCTAGGCCATTTTGCAACACTTGGTTATTTGGACTCAGGGGACTTTAAGACGTATATTTTCGTTGAAATATGCTTCATAAATAGGGAAGTGAAAATAATAAACTTTAACGATATTATTTTTATCATTTTCGTTAGCTTCAACTACATTTTTATACTGAAATTGCTATCTGCTAATTTAAGATCCACCTGACTTCTCTAACTGAAACCATTTTTTTCAGAACGCTTGATGCATATAAAAAAATATGTATATTATTGAATGAAAACGAGCTAAAATTTTCATTTCTCGAGATTATTGATTCAAAGACAAAAAGTTTCTTCGAAAAAGGGGGAAAAACCTTGTTGGGCGTTGGGAGAAATGTATTGAAGCTAACGGAAGTTATTTTGAATTAAAATAATATCGCTAAAGTTTCTTTTTCTTTCAATTACCTAACTAAATAACCTGATGTAACTTAATATATATATGGCTCAACAGCCAAGACTAATAATAATAATAATAAAGTAATAAATATTGTCTTGAATATAATTACATTTCATTCTTATAAGCATTTGTTCTAGCATTGCCATTTTGTGAGAAACATAAAAATAAAAATAACTTGGAGAAGGATTGATATCTTTGATAAGACTCATTGACTAGTGATAACGCAGGTCTGACGCAAACGGTAAAATATCTGTTATACCTGCCTGCAGCCTACAGTTTAAGGTGAGTTCATTAAGATATATAAGCGATTAGATGTAATATAATAAAATATAATTGATAAATTCAGGTGTGTTATGAATTTTTCTAATGATGATTTTGTTTTGAGCTACATCTTTGAGTAAAAGTTGTTTAATTTTTTATTATAGAAAAAAAAATACAGAAATACACATATCGTATATCCAGAATGAAAGATGCACAACTCAAAATTTCTAACGTCAAGAGTTTTAATAGTTGGATCCCTATCATCCTAAAGAGCAACCAGTCCACAAATATCAGACCGAATATAGACTCAATAGGTGATCTAGCTGATTTGTTGGAGGAAACACACTGGGGGCTTCTATGTAGAACCTAACCTTTACCTAATGTTCGGTCGAACAAAATAACATTTTGAATTGTGGATTATATACATGATCTGTTGTAAATTGAAACAGCTTTTTATTTAATTTTTTTTTTATTTTAAGCGGTTTGTTTAAAAAAATATTCTTGTTGATATGGTTGTTTTAAGTTCAGATAGTTTATCTTCCGTGTCTCGAAAATTTGAGGACTGACCACACTTGGAGAGGACTGTTTGTTTAGATACAGTTTACCCAGTTAACTCTTACATTTTTTTATTGGTTTCTTTTAGAATTATATATTTTTAAAGATGGTCAATTGTATCTTTTTCAAACTAAAGAGATGACAATTGAGACTTGAACCTTGCCTTTGATCGGTATCGATCAATTTTTTATCTCAAACTTCCAAACTTGAATACTAAAACCGTTTGAACTTATCGTATACCTGGGAGACTTGGTTTATTTGAACTAAAAGATGTCACTTCTTTGAATTTGAAAACTTTTTGATTTAACTTAATTTCAAAGTTCAGCCTCGCATACATAACATTATCCTATTTTCTAATTTACATGGCTCACGAGATGTGTGTTTCTGGTTATAAGAAGGTCAAGGTACGCCAAAAATTTGAACTATATATTTTCATCGATTCCACAGGGAAAAAGATTACACAAACTGTTATATATTATTTTTTCTAAGAATTATTTCAGCCCCATAGGATCTAGATTGAATTGTTAGTTGATCGAGATATTCTCCAAAGTTACGTAATTCCCAGTTACTCTATGTTATCTTTCTTCCTTCGGCGCGACAACCCATTACTCTCGCAACTTTAATCGGTAAAGAGTAGCTGTACTCCAATTCCGAACTCCGAGCAGGATTCTCAAGTCTTCTCCAACACCATCCACCAATCGAAGCTTCTGGCGGCCTCTCGGTCGGATGCCCTATACTTCATCTATTTTTTTGGGGGAAGGAAGGGTCTCGCAGGGCTCCATCCTGGCGATATGGCCTGCCCATCGTAGCCTACTGAGCCTGACAGTTCTTGCAACATAATGCTCGTTTAGTAAGAAGTATTCTCCTCTGCCTGTGTGCCTTCTCCACGTTGAACCATTTTTCACTGGGCCGTAAATGCGTCAAAGGATTTTCCTCTCAAATGTCAGGAGATCCTTTTCTTCAGACTTCAAGAAAACCCATGTTTCTGGCCCGTAAAATTCTAAACAGTTCTGATTAGTACAATCTTGTAGCTCTTGATATCGAGCTACTTCCCACATGCCGACGTAATCCAAAACAGCACCTATTGGCTGATGTTATTCGCCTCCTCATCTCGGCCGAAACGTCATTACCTGAGTTAACTTGTGCCCCGGGTACACAAATTGGTCAACTCGTTCGAACAAGTGATGACCAACTTGGATAAAATCTTTGTTAGGGCCTCTGGCTTGACTACAATCATATATTTGGTTTTACAAGTATTAACAGCAAGTCCTAACTTCCTAGCAAAATCCTCGAGGGAGGATGGCTTCTTCTACTTTAGCTTTTGATCTCCCAACAATGTCGAGGTCATCAGCATAGGCCAAAATTTGTACCATACATATCTTTATATCTTTTCGCTAGTGTGGATCTTCGATCTTCTTATAGCTTTTTCAAAACAATATTGAAAAGCTGACAGGCAAGGGAATCTTCTTGTCGAACGCTATTATCAGAATAGATCCTCAGATGGATCCTCTTGAACAAGTAACTACTATACACTGTGCCTTTTATAATTTAGCTCACCGTTGACAGATACATCTAGTTATTCAAATATAATAGTTGGCATAAGGTTTGATTTGTGGAAATAAACTGGGCTATTAAGCATAACCATAATTGATTTGAATTATGTTTCTTCTTATAACAACTAATGTTAAAATGTTGGAAACAGCCGATTTAATGAAACGGAATTTAGTCAATTATACACTTCGGTATAGCCTAACAATTTACAAGATAGTTGTAAATTATGCAAATGGCTACCATTACTATATTTAGTTAATAACCCAATTTACATTTTCCCTTCCTTCCTTTGGATACTGTATTTGGATGCATGTAATAAACAACAAGATAAACATTTCTCTAGTTTTTCGTTAGATTTTGGTTGGTAGAAGGATATAAGAACAATACCAAGAATTATCTATCCTCTTCGAAAGAGATTAAATATATTTTTATTGGAGCATTGCCGTTTTCAGTTACAGATCTAAACTTCTTCTTTGTCCTGTTCTTGGAGATTGGTTTCCCAATCCTAAAGATGGGCCAGGGGGGATACCTGGTTCTAGTCAATGCCACCGATTCAGATTGGGAGCTGTCCCACTACCACTACTATCAAATGAACGAGTGGTCTTTCCCAGCTGAGATACTCGCCGGAGATTTCGCTCAGGTCCTTTAAAAAGTATACATATTAGTTGAATTTATTAATTTTATATGTTGTCTGTTTTCATGTTTTACCAATTATATTCCTTATACTGTTCAGAGAATAATGAAGCATGCGAAAGAACTGATGATTCAATTTTTAGTTGTATCTTTTTACTAGTACTGTATATAGATAAAAAAAATGTAGAGTCATTCTGCTATGAAGAGTTATTCGTAGGCAGTAAATACACCATTTATTTTGTCGAAATTTCACTCAATAAATAAGTATAAAGGTTTCCTGTCTTCAAAAAAAGTTATGTAAAAAAAATCATTGGTAAAAAAAATTTTGGGCAGATATCGTCACCTCCAGTTTTAATTAACGAATGTGAACTTGACTACTTTTCAGGTGACCAATAAAGAAATTTACGTTTTACTTTCAACTACCCCATTGCGAACAAATTTTCTATCTCTGGGTCTTTTTACTTCTCCGAGTCCTTGATTTTAGTTTATAAGATTTTATTTGGCAAATATGCTTCTGTTAAATTATTCCTCACAATAGCACTCTCAATTTGAGTCGCTATTAGATCCTAGGCTTTTCAGGCCTAGTGAGCATAACATTCAAAAGTTCCTATACTTTTCTCACATTATAATATAATTTTTTATAAAATAAGTATAAAAAGTACAAAACAAACATTAATTGAATTTTTGGTACTAACATTATATTTCTTATCACAATTTAATCAATCACAATTAATTAATTGAAAAATCAAATTTTAAAAAATAGTAAAAAATATTTTCATTAATAAAAATGAGTACAAGAATTTCAGTTATTACAGATTTAATAAAAATTGTATGCACAATTTGGGCACATTTTTTGTGGTGCTCTCCAAAAACATGACTTCCACAACTATCACACGCCATTTTAGATTTTTTGTCTTCTTTCTTATAATTTCTTAGGAAGTTCCTGTAATTATTTTATTAAAGGACAAAATATAACTTCCAGTTGTAATTTTCACTTCAATAAAAAAAAAAAAAAAAAATCTATTCATAGATTTTGAAAGTAGCTGTCATGTAGCGGGCAGTCTTCTAAAATGTGACTGATGGGCAGCTGCAAATTGCAAATTTCACAGTTGGGAGGTGTGTCTTTAGTAATGAGGAATCGGTGCGTCAGTAGCGTGTGGCCAATTCTCAGTCTAGTGATGACAACCTCTTCTCTTCTGCTGCTGCGGTTTGAACTTTCCCGAGCTTTTATTTCTTTCTTTATATTTTTTAATTTATTTTGTCCCTCGGAGGTTTTCCAAAACTGGACCCTTGGCCAAAGGCCATCTTGGCTTGGTATTTTAGATATTTGCGTATATCTGATGAAGTATGGATGTTGCTTATTTCGAATGATGATAATGCTGCTTCTTGTTGAATAAGCTTAAATACCTTGAAATATTTTTATGGTACAACTTTACAATCAGGACGCGTTATTACAGGCTCGGTCCGAAGTTACCCGAAGATCGCCGCACTACCACTCTAGCGTTATTTGTGCCAACTAACTGCTTTCTATTCAATTCTAAAATTTGTTTTCATTGGAGTTATTACTGTTTAATTAGATATTATTTAAAATTATTAGTGTTGTCGACTCCCGGTGGTCTGGGGAAGTTGTAGTAATAATGTAAAGCAGTAATAATTTAAATTACGGTAAGGGCCCGATCTCAACTGAAAAGGAACTTTTGGGAATATGTATATCTCTTGAGCGAGCTAAGCTAGCTGAATTCGATAGCTGGAATCTAATTAAAGCAATAATAATTTTAATAATTCCGATAAATACGAATGTTAGAATCGAATATAAATTAATTAGTTAGCACAAATGGCGCTGGAGAGTTACACATTCGGGTAACTTCGGACCGAGCTAGTGATATGGCGTCCCGATTGTAAAGTTGTACCAAAATTGGTTGTGATACACATTAAAAAAAAAAAATATTCTAGGATTTTAAGACCTAGAACACTCTTAAAGAACACAATAGGGCTATCAAGCCTATACAACAATTTAAGTCGAACGTACATCATAGGCCTCTTAGGCCTGGTATGTCTTAGAGAAGATGGAAGAACTAACCTTCCAAAGATGTTATTGAAGTGGTTGAAAATCAATTACAATAATAACATAACTTCTACAGGAATAGGTGGAGGTAGTATTATAGTAATTTAACCCTACTCTTAATGGAGGATTTAGTTTAATTTAAAACATTAACTTGTCAAGTTAAAATTATTATTATATTAATAATCTTTATTGCCTCAAATAGCACCTTTATGATGAGAAATTTTATTCTTAATTTTCTTTTTTACATTTTTAATATTTAATATAATTATATACTTTAATGAAAAAAAAAATTAAATAAAAAGAATAATAATAAAAATAAATTACTTCACCAATATAATTGAATATGATAACAAACTTATTCTCAACATTTGATCCAGCAACATCAATAAACTTTTCATTAAATTGGTTAAGAACATTTATAGGATTATTATTAATTCCTTACCCTTTCTGAACCCTTCCCAATCGAATAATATACCTATTTAATAATGTGACACAAAAATTGCATTATGAATTTAGATTATTATTAGGAAATAAACAAAAAGGGCTAACATTAATGATAATTTCAATATTCATATTTATTTTAATTAATAATTCCCTAGGATTATTACCATATATTTTCACAAGATCTAGACATTTAGTATTCTCCTTAACCTTGGCTATACCTTTATGATTAAGAATAATAACATTTGGATGATTTAAAAATACCAACTCAATATTTTCTCATCTTGTACCCAATGGAACTCCGGGGTTATTAATACCTTTTATAGTATTAATTGAAACAATTAAAAATAATATTCGACCCGGGAGTTTAGCAGTACGATTAACTGCAAATATAATTGCAGGGCATTTATTAATAAGATTATTAGGAAATAAATCTTTAGATATTTAGCTCCGGAAGTCAAAGGAAAGCTCTGGAAAGGATTGTCACAGGCTTCTCAGGTCTATCGTCTTAATGTGAGCGTTAATAAAACCAAGCGATTCGAAAAATGCGATTTTTCACATTTCTTACTTTAATAAAACGACGATATACCTGAACGTCAGAGGAAAACTTTATTGAGTAGCATTTTCAAATTTTTACAAGATGGCAAAAAGAATTTTCAGATCGCACTGTATTGCTTATTGTGGATACTGGTCAATCCACGTATTGTCAAATACTGGTCAAGTATTTGAAGTTTAGCATATTTTATTACCCTTTTAGCTTATTTAAGATATTTATAGCCTAAACATATGGCAAGAATAATGCAAGTACGATAATTAAATGGGCTTACCCAGCCTATGCAGCTTATACAGACAGCCAAAGTCCATTCCATTGTATAACGAAACTGAAATAAATATTTAAGCTCTGACCATCCCTGCACTGTATTACTCTACTATACTTCAGCTAGATTAAATAAAAAAATTGAATTTGAACTTGATTTTAATTAGAGTTTAATTTTTTATAATTCCATTATTGCTTAACAGATTTACATCGAATGGGATGAGGGTCTCTTCAGATTTGTGAAGGACGATGCTGCTGAAGCCCGCTATGAACTCAAAGGAACAGGAGGAAAAGAGTTCGAAGTGCAGGCTAGAGCTGAACCTTTCCGAATCCAGGTCTGCTACAAGAACCTGGAACCAGAAGGGAAGGAGCGAGGAGGGGTGGACTGCTTAGGCTGGGCTAGGGACGGAGAGATAACATTTGTATTATCTGAGTGTCACAAGGGCAAATATTTTATTGAGTATTACTGATCTCAATCTGAATTTCATTCAGATTTTGTATCGTTACGCTCAATTTTACCTCTTTCCTTAGATCCTTCACTTCTTCTTCTGTGTAAAACCATTTTTATCGCATTCATCTCACCAATTCCTTTTGGAATAACCCTATATCCGGAATGACCCGAAAACTTAATATAAATTTGGCAACATCCTTATCATTATTCTCAAATTCGAAATTGAACTTATTTCCCTATGCCAATAAATTTAATCTATTGTTTGGAATCTGGATATTTGTTTTATTTTGGATCCTAGTGTTTATTTTTCGTTATTTACAATATTTTTCCAGGTAGCATAATTGTTTTTCATTTGTTAATTTATAGTGTTTTTTGACATTCATTGCTTTGATCGAGGTCATTTGATTATTAATAGCTCCTGCAATTATTGCATTTATATCGATTTTGTTAATATTAGCTTTATTAATAATATTGCTTATTTTTTCTTTACATTTTCATTTTTTTACTATCAACTCTTTTTCTATAAATTCATTAATTATGTCGTATATTGTTTTTTCGATATTTTTATTTTAGTTATTTTCTGATATTTTGATCTCTTTAATAATTTGTTATATTTTCTTGTTAATCCTATTTATTATCCAAAAAGTCTGCTTTATTTCCAAGTCAGTGATTTGGTTACCTAAATTCATAAAAAAAGTCTTGATTATTAGTTGCCATTATAATTGATTATCAATCAAATTGTTTAAGCTTTGCAATTTATAAAATATATCTGAAGGCATATTGAGTTTTGTTTTCTTTTATTTTGTTTTAATTAGTAAATTTTTAATTTGTTATGCAACCGAGATTTACATTTCTTATAAAGATTTGCATTACCATGCTGTATTGCTCCAAATAACTTATCTCTTAATCCTTTCCTCAAATTACTTATGTGGTATTCACAATTATCTAAATTAAAATACTCATATAATATAATTTCCAACTATAAGGGAAGATCAATTTATATAATGATTTATTTATTTGTAAAAAAAAAACAACTTCGTGTGGAAATTTTCTTTATTATTAAAATACACTACCATAATACTGTCATCGGCGTTTTAAAGTCCCCAAGATGCTCATTTTCTATACTACAACATAAATTATTGAGTCATATTTTAATACAATTCAAGATACCAAAATTACTTTGCTAAATGCTTTTCAAGTATATATATATATATATATATATATATATATATATATATATATATATATATATATATATATATATATATATACAGGTGTATACACTATTTGTATTTTTAGTCTATTTTATTTATTTGATGTAACGCCAGTCATTCAACTATTTCGAGATGGGTATTTTCAGGATCATCGACATATTTGTACTTGTGCTCGTTAAACAGCTTTATTAATTCTTCTGTGTACAGTTTGTGATACTGATCAATCTGTTCTTGGTTCGGCTCTGAGATTTTCGGTATTTCTATTGGCCTACCAACTGTAATGGAAAAAAAGATGTATGTTTATTAGAGAAATTTATGAAGTCATATGCATACGTGTGTGCATGCATGCGTTTGTGCTCGCTTGCGTACGTGCGTGTATGTGTGGATTATTTATTAAAGACTTAAAATAGAACTTTTCATTTTTAAAAACCATAAAAAAATTCGTTATTATATCGTTGGGTAATTTTGAAACACATATCTTGTTATTATAGGAGCCGTTGGCGGAGACGATGCGACCTCTGCTTCTAAAGTCGTTCAAATTTTCTTTATATATTTTAGGCTTATATATATATATATATATATATATATATATATATATATATATATATATATATATATATATATATATATATATATATATATATTGTTTCTTTATAATTTTACTTATTTAAAATTATATACAAATACTTATAAATACTAAATATATAAAGTGAAGTTAATATGAAGTTGAATTTTCTTAAAATTCGTTGATTTGTAAAAGTAATCTGGGAAGGGGTAGGTACGGACCCCATGGACCCTCCCTCTGACTACGCCGCAGGCTTTGAGTGGTAGTTATTATACTTCAGAGCTTACATTTGACGATAAAAATAATGTGCAAAATACTACTTATATTTCATGAAATATGTAACATTTCATTAAGGACGGTAACATTTCCGAAGATTTACTTGTTATTTCTTCATCACATTTAACCTTGTGGTAGAGGAAATAAATTAGAAAAGTATTAGAGATAGAAAATATTTCCTGATAATTAAAATAAAATTATTTTTGGTCTGTTTTAATTGAATTTTTGTACCACTCGTTTTCACCTTATGAGACCTGTAGATAAAAATATGTTATTCCATTAAATCATGTTCACACTTGATTTATTAATACTTTAGTCCAAAATTGTGGAAATCAAAAAATATTCTGTTGTCGTTTCCAATTTGCAAGAACCAAGGATCATAAACTGCGTCAAATCAGCTAATTTCCTATTTTCTTTGTTTATGCAGATGAACTATATGTTTGCTGATAAAATATGGTTTCTTGCTAATTTATCAGTTATTTTAAAATTTCCTAATTCTTTGATATTTAGTTCGATGGTTGAAGGGAATCTATTTTTCAATCAAAACAATATTCAATACCTGCTAAGAGCTAATAATAGTAAAAAATCAGATATAACATATTACTTATCGATCTTTATTTATTTAATTTGTTTATTTAACAAAAAAAAAAGAACATTACCAACAGTTGTTAGTGGTATTCTTTTCGGAAAGAACGGAAGGCCGAATCGGCCCATTGGTAAGACTAAAAGAGATCCAGTCATTCTCTTCAGCCACTGTTGGAGGCTGTACAATATCGTTCCAGGTTTGGGCTTTAGCAGCTCATAGATGTCATTTTCACCAAAACTAATTACAGGAACCAAACTGCATCTGCCATGACAAGGATTAGTAATGAAAAGAAGAAACAATATTTCAGAACATAAATAAATTTAATTATATTTATTTATTTATAATAATTATATTGAGGAATATTACAATCTACCATGACTAAAGGCAATAAGTAATAAATACACTCACTCTTACCATACATGGGTCATTCTCAAATAAAATGGCAATTAAGTGTTCTGGCAAACCTCAAAATCTTAGAAATAATTCCCTCATTAGTGGTTTATGGTATTTTAAGACGTTTAAGGGCCTTAGGAACATGCTCCTGAGCCAGTTCATCAAATTCCAGCTGAATCTCGAGTTAAAAATATTGTTTACAAAAAGAGTTTACGTATTTTGTCCCCGCGAATTATTTTAATGAGGTTTATGTAAGGAACTCTTCATTGGGCTCAGACAATTGGTTGCCAGGCGATTAACAATATTTATCAACTTTAGGATGAAATAAAAATATATTTTAAATGAGAATTTATTATTGGTTTAATAAAAAACATTATTGGTTTTCTTCTAGTAGTGTTTTTAGAATATGGTGCCATAATAGACATTTAAGTTAAAAATTAAAACAGGCCAATTGGACACCAATATATTTTTTTTATTCAAATATTGCCAACGTTTCGGCCATCTTGAGCCGTTTTCAAGTCATGTAGCGCACATTATATTTTAATCAAACATGAAAAATATGTTTGTCCTTTTTCTTTTCTAAAACTATAATATCACAGAATAAATACAAAACTATTTTCATTATCAATGCAAGAGATTATATATATTTTCTATTATTGCATATGATTACCTTTATTGTTAGTCTGCCAATTAAAGTCTACTTAAACTTTTTTTTTAACAGTCACGCTTCAATAGCGTAACAGGATGGACTGACTCACGATAAGGTTTTAGAAAACGAATAATACAAAGAAAGAAAATGACGAGACATGTTTTCTATATTTATTTAAAATATAATGTGCGATAAATGACTTGAAAATTGCTCAAGATGGCCTAAACGTTATTAATATTTCAATATACAATATATATTGGTGTCTGTTTTAATTTTTAACTTAAAAATTATCGGTTTTGTGTCTCGAAAAAGGTGAAAAACTGTAGTTATTGTCTAGAAGATTTCAATAAATCACTTCCAAGCAAAGAAAAATGTATTTATTTATTTTTACCACTAAGGTAACGCACGCCAAGTTTCAAAAGTATTCATTACAAAATGAGTCTTTGAAAAAAAATATTATATATTTTTTATAATAATGGAGTAGAAACATTTACATGGTTGAAAACTACAAACTCTGAAGATATGAAGAGAAAATCATGTATCCAACATTATAAAACAACTAAACGGTAACGTACATCAAATAGAATTAAAGCATCCATCATGAGGTAGGGAGCAAATATTGCACAATGGACAAAATTACCGATTTAGGTGTACAAAATTATTTTATGTCGTTATAAATGATTTTAGATGTCTCTGAGATCAGTAAAAATAATTTTGAAAAATACTACTTTTAGATTAAATGAGTTATTAAAGCAATCTTCATAATTAATCAGATTTAAAATTTTATAAGATATACAAAATTAATGAATAAATAAATAACCACAAGAGTATATGAAAAATAACTTAAAACTAATTGATTTCATTAAGTATGTGTTATAATTGTATCGTAATTGTATTGTAGGATTCTATCAATGACACCGATAATTTAAACTATATTACAGTATAATATCAATAATTCATATACCGGGAATAATTCGTATATCCCGATAATTCTTATGGATTTTTTGGTCACTTAAAAATCTTCTTTTATTTCTTATAAAAACACTGCAATCCAGTCCCCTCGATAATTCGTATTTATTTTCGTCTTCCAAGTCGTGTAAACGCCTTATAATTCGAATTTCCAAATAAAAAAATCTGGTTAACTCTTAATCTTTTCAAGAGGAGAGGTGAACGATTGAGAGAGAAGTCGTTTCTATAAATTTTGGTCGGTTTACTCTTTTTTTCTACTCATCTCTATTTAAATTTTTTTTACAAAATCGGTAAACATATAGCCGCCAACATGGATTGATCAGAAAAATTAAGTTCAGTCATGACTGGCAAATCCGCGAAAGCAAGGTGTTTTAAAAACGAAAACGTTACCGATAGCCAATCGTGCAGACACAAAAGTATGAACCACAAGTCAAATTTTCAACGAATTGATACAGATTTGGAATAAAAAACCGCGAAAATTGTCAACTGTTTATTGATAATTATAGGGCACACAACAGTACCAAATCACTCAGTAATGGTTAATGTTCTGTTTTTGCCTCCCAACATAACATCTAAGCTGCAGTCTCTAGACTTGGCCATAATTCTACAATTTGAGACATTTAACACAAGGAAGTAGTGATGCAACTCTTAGAAAGCATCGAGGATGGGAATAACCTACCTCAAAATGAAGAAACTCGTAACTTTGGAAGTATAGTAGTTGCTAGGATCGTAAATGA
Source organism: Rhaphigaster nebulosa (assembly GCA_948150685.1). Classification (NCBI taxonomy): domain Eukaryota; kingdom Metazoa; phylum Arthropoda; class Insecta; order Hemiptera; family Pentatomidae; genus Rhaphigaster; species Rhaphigaster nebulosa. The sequence goes on along the minus strand of OX411308.1, from coordinate 160,465,404 downwards.
CGAAGAAATTTTGACTCCGTATGAAAAGGAGATGAAGAAGAAATTGATGTGTCGACGATTTGTTCTAAAATGGCAAAATAATTCATCTACAATCTGTGTCATTTCTTAGCAAAGTCGGATGCTCGTGTAAACGTATTTTCTGCTCTGAACATGCTGAACTTGGTCATCGATAAGATCCGTCTTCAAGGATTGCACTAAAAGAAAATAAACGAATTTTTTTCTATTGTGATATTTTAAGGTTTTGTTGATCTAACTATATCGTTTGTATATCCCTTCATATTAATACAATTTTGCATTCATTTTGTTATTTCCTATTTTGGAATACCGGTTATTGGAGATCTCGATAATTTGAATATCTCGATAATGCATATTTAACTTTCGAACTCTTGACTATACGAACTTTCGAGACACTACTGTATTTTATTTTAAGTTAATAAAATAAAGTATAGTCCTTAATATAAAATATAGTCCTTTATTCAGTAAAATTGCAGAATCGTAACCCCAACACGGCGGAGGTATAGATTTTTAAGATCAGTCAGATCCTAAAAATTTAGATGTCCCCCATGTTGGAATCACGATTCTGTAGTTTCACCAGTAAATATAAGAATAAAAAATATTTTGTGATCTATACCAAACAATTATTAGTAGATAAGATTTATATACAAATAATGTTACTTAATCCTATGTAAAGATAAATTGATAATTATATAAGTGATGATTGTACTGAGATGTATATCAAATAAATTATATGCTTTTAGATGAATGTTTTGAGAATGCACAATATAGTGAATCCACAATATGAAATATCGCTAAAAGTCTTCAAAATAAAAAAAATGTATAACTTTTTACTTCCTTGTACGAAGTAAAGGAAGCATTGTAATCGCGAAAATTTTCGATTTTCAGATTTCAACGGAAATATCCATTTTGACCATCCCTGAATCCATTTTGACTGGTTTCGTCTGGCGTCTGTACAGTTAACAAATGCCATTGACCCAGGACATATTTGTTGTTAAAAAATGTTTACAACCCAGGAAGTTACTGTTGTCCTTCCTCATTGTCAGCATTAAAACAAGTTCTATTTGCTTAATCATCCCTTCTCCTATTGTATGTATAAAAGCCTATCTGAAAAGGACAGATATAGCAGTATCATAATGTTAATTAGAATGTAAGAATCAGTATTAGAATGTAATCTTAAAACCAGTACCACAATATAGCAATAGCAGTATCTAGAATGTAGTCTTAGAATAAGTATTAGAATGTAAGGTAGAATAAGATAATGTGAGACACTCTCACTATGTTTAGCTTTAAGTCTAATTATAATATCTTTAGAGTCTATCTGTCACTCAGTAGCCTCATTTTATATATATATATATATCATCATCAACTTTTACTCTGCTTAATAAAATTATTTTTAAAGCTTACACTCGTCGACTTTGTTAACTGGCGCTCGAACAGGACAGCATCCACCTACATCTCACCTGTAGCTCTAATCGCTGCTTCAGAAGAACTTTGAAGGACTTGCAAATTCTCCACTGCTCTCAGCTTTTATTTGCAAGTCGGCCCACTTATCTAAGGTACCCTTGCTTCAAGTTTTACACTCTGGACGGACCCACTGACATCAAGTACCCAGCAGAAGAAATCGATAACTGCACAGCACCCATCTACATCACCTGTAGCTCTGATCGCTGTTCAGATGAACTTTGAAGGACTTGCAAATTCTCCACTGCTCTCAGGTTTTATTTGCAAGTCGGCCCACTTATCTAAGGTACCCTAGCTTCAAGTTCTACACTTCGGACAGACCCACTGACCTGTCAGGTTTACATCTCAGGTATCTGTCTACTTCTCTGCTGGACCCACTGACCTCAGGTGTCCAGAAAAAGATAACAGATCGATGAGTCGTGAGTTGAAGATTTTACTTTATTTTTTAGTTGCAAGAATTACATTTTTGTTTAGTTTAAATAAGTTGCTAAATTATATCATAAAACATTTAATAAGAAAGCAATTTGAATAATTTATTATGTTTTTGAAATGGAGGTAATTTGCGAAATAAAGCATTTTCATTGTGATTTAAATCGTGATAAGGTTATTACAATTGAAGTAATATAAAAAAATTAAAACTTGCTTGTTAAAAGTTGATAAAATCATTATTGAATTATTAAAGATTTAAAGTTTTCTTAATTTTATATAAAGTATTCTTAATGAAAAACAAATAATTTGCTATTTGAATAGAAATAAGAATTAATAAGTAAGCGAATAATTATTTTTTATATTGTAATAATTTATAGTTCATAAATAATTTAAGAAATATGGCATCCTTAATGATGGGTAAGAAACAATGTAATTATATTCCATTTTTTTTGTGATGAATCAGATAATTTGAAGAATTTTATAAATGTCGTGAGACAATTAAGAAATAAATTTTAGAAAATATCCCTAAATATCGGAGGAGTTAAAAAATATAATATTTAAAAAATAATAGTTAAAAAAAGTAAAAAATATTTGAGGAATGCTTCATTAAAATCGTTATGAGCTGTTAGGTAGGTAGCTACAGTGTGTAAAAGAACACATTTTTTTGGCTGTTGGGCATACCTTTTCCATTTCAATTGTAACTTTTTCCATTTCAAATGTAACCTTTTCTATTTCAATTGTAACCCTTTCCAAATCAATTGTCACCTTTTCCAATTCAATTTTAACATTTTACATTTTAAATGTAACTTTATTTTATTTCTAACTTTTTTTTTTTCCTAATTTCATTAAAACCGTTAAGAGCCGTTATGTAGCTACAGTGTGTAAAATAACACATTTCTTCAGGCATACTGTTTCTTTGCTAATACTGATTCGATTTCGATGATTCTTTTTTTGTTTTGTAGGTAATTAAATTTATATTCCAATATTTATACACAAACTACATACCTTTTAACTTTTTTCCTGCTTTTTCTCGGAGATTAACTATATATATATATATATATATATATATATATATATATATATATATATATATATATATATGAATAATGAAAGAGTGTTGAGAAGAACATTTAATTAAGGAAGGCTTAATCAAAGTAGTTATAGCCGTTTTGGCACTATAGTATATAGAAGAATACGTATTTTGGCTTTTGCATAGCCCCTATTTCTCTCTGGGTGCTTGGTTTGGTGCCATCTCAGGTACCAAAAAAAGAAAAAAGAAAGTTCCACCTGTTCAGGAGGTAATCGTGGAAAGTTACGAAACAAAGGCAAAATAAAATCGGTATTAAATTTTCTCCATAAAAGACCCATAGCTTATAGAATAAAATGTATATTTTTTTTTGTTTTTATTTGAAAGGTACGAGAAAACAAAACAGGTAAGTGGTTTTTTTTTTAATGAATCAGAGTGGAGGGCTGCATTCTTCTTGGACATTGGAATGAGGGGAAAAAATTGAGAGACAAGAAATATTAGCCATCAAAATTTTATTCATATAGTAAAACTATAAACATATTTTTTTTCCAGCACTGTGATGCCATCCATATGAATGAAGCTTTTCGTTCTAATCCAGTTGAAAAAAATGAGTGGCTTACCTGTTTTTTTCCTCTAATGATTCATTTATTTATATTTATGTATTAGTTAGTTTTATTACTTATTTAGTTTTTGTTTTATATTATTTTATTCATTAAAAAAAAAAAAAAAAAAAAAAAAAAAAATCACCGACATTGCTGACCCAAGGATTTTACGCCTTATAAAGCCCAAAGAAACAAATATCACAAAATCGAATATCAAAATAAAAACTATAATAACACCCTCCTCCCCCCTCCACCTCATTCAAGGACTCGTCTCCTTCCCCTTTTCCCCTCTCCCTTCACAAGTCGCGACTGCTCTTTAATTTGAATATTAATTAATATAATAATTAGGGATTCATACTTCTATACTATCATGCGTACGTAAACTGAATATTCATAGGTAATTAATAATATGAATAATCCCTTATTATAATTGTATCAAATATGTTGATCATCAATTATAACGCCATTTTGATATAATTATTAATGTGAATAATTCCAATTAATACAATTAATAATATGAATTAATACTGATTCATTCTTGATATGAATCCTATCTTTTTATTATTTATGAACAAATTCCCTCTTGGGGCCTTTGAGTTGAGTTAGAGGGAGACTGAGGGTTTTAGTTGACTGTGTGTGAAGGAGGAGATGCGATTTGTACTTAAAAGCCTATTTGTTCTATTCCTGACACCCGCCGAAACAACTAGTTTAATCAACTAAACCACTTCATGTGAAATAGGCCTTATCCTGATTAATCTTGCTATGTATTGAGAATACAGGGATTGAAGGAAATATTTCCGATTAAGTAAAAGTAATGGTGCCACGTGGTTTAGTCAATATTAACATAAATAAATTACATTTTCGAACAATGAAACAGCAGACTCGGGGTCCTTGAGGCCTAAACCTAGGAGGACCGGTATCAGGTTGACAGGCTATACTAGCTAAAACCTGCCCAAAGACAGGAACAATAGAGAAAAAAAGTTCGAACATTCCGAAGGCTTCTTCAAAAATCCCTGTAAAATCAACCAATAAGATGGTACAAAAGAAGAGTGGGGATAAAACGTATCTTTCAAGAAGCAGAAGGGGAAAGAGACAGAACTAAAGGAGTTCTAGCGAGAAGGTAGAGGAATGAGTTTCGAAGAGCAGAAGCAGAGGGTTCAGCTGAGTAGTCCATCCGAGACGGAGTCAACGAGTCAGGCCGGCAGAGAAGAAGACCGCTGTGAGGAGAAAAAAACAGACCATCGAGCGGCGAACAGGACAGTATCCGAGACGACAAAGGCAACAATGAGACAATTGGTAGTCCCTTCCTTCAAGATGTATATTATTGTCTAATATAAAGTGGCACCTGAGCGAGATTTTAAATAAGCAAATTAGACTCGCCATTCTCAAATACATATGTTAAAGTCCATGTTGTTTTTCAGGTTGTGAATAATTAACTAGCAGTTTAATTAATAACATAACTTAAAGAAATTAAGATCTTATGTCAAAATCTATTATTCTATTTACCCTGCTTGCTATCATATAGGTTAATTATTGAATTGGTAAACGCGACATCCTTGAGAAGGATCTCTAATGGTATTTATAATATCCCAACCTAGTGACCATAAAAGGAGGGTCTGCGGTCTCTAGCCTTTTAAGTTAAAACTTACAGTTTGATTGCTCGGTTCTCTCCTGGGAATCTGGGTACAAATACAGAGTAAATTAGATCAGCAAATTAAGTAAATACGGTTTCTGCAATCCCCAACTGCCTTAGAAAAGCAGTTTTTCAGAAACATAGCACTCTTAAATACAGATTCGACGCCGAATATCCCTTTTTCCTCCACAAAGTCTGATCTCGAATACCCTCCGTTTGTGGCTTTCTATGTATAGTGTCTGAAGACTGCACCTCTTCCTCCCACAAAGCCTGGAGGCGAGTAACCTCCATTTGTGGTTTCTTCCAGCTATGTTCTTGTTTGCTGGTTGTCCGATCATCAGCTGCTATACGCTTATATATCTGATACCTTCTATCACCCTCACCTTGACAATATGCGGCTTAATTTATAATTTCTCGACACTTACAATATAATGTTACTTATTATTACTATTATTCATGTACTGATTTTACTACTACTACTGTATGTACTACTACTTATTTGTTATCATAAAACTAATTAATGAACAGATCAAACTTTTAAACTGAAAAATCTTACCGTCTTCCTCCCCTATTTGGTGTCTTTCTATCATACCATGTCCACAGAATCGAAAATAGCACAATCGGCCAATACGATGTAAATAATGTCACATAAAAAATAAAGATGATCACTATCACGTAAAGATTCTGGAGAAAGCCTACATGTAAAGCAGCTAACACTTGAAAGCTTTCCTCCAGAAACGTAAATTTTTTGGCCATCCTGTAGCAAAAAATAAATGAACTACAACTTATTAAAAGAGCATCAGTCCAGTTCTAAAATATTATAATAATTGATTTTTAACTGCCTTAAAATAAAACTACTTAAATTTGAGGAAGACTAGGGTATTGTTTGATTAAGGAATATTTTTTTGGTTTATTATTTTCAATAATAGACCTTTGGAATCGACCAAAGAAATTTTTTTTGTAACCCCCCTCAAAATTTGAGGTTTTACGTTTCAAGATACGTAAAATCCAAATATCGAATAAAAAAAAATCCGTCCGTCCGCCGTCCGCCGTACGCCGTCCGCGGCTTTTCTCCGAGACTACTGGACCGATTTTCTTGAGATTCGGTACCAAAGTCACAGGTCACCCCGGGATGATCCTCGGAACTCGACATTATAATCCGTCTGTTTGTTTCAAAATGGAGGCTGATTAAATATGTAATAAGCCCATAACTCGGTCATTTATAAAGATAGAGAGAAAATGTAAGGTGTTTTGGAATCAGCATAACGAGAAATAAAAATAAAAAAAATAATTGAAAAACAAAAAATCTATAATAATTGCCGATTAAAGATCTTATATACCCATAACTTGGCCATTTATAAACAGAGAGGAGAGATGTAAGGTGTTTTGGAATCTTTTATTATATTTTATAAATTTAAACTTCTATGAAATTTCTGAAACTCTTTTGTGAACCTCTCTCCACTGATTTATCTTTTTATCATCAATGACTGTATCCCACGATTCGAACATTTGGAAAACTATTTTATTTAGATTAAGTATCATTTGTATAACAATAAATCTTAGAATTATAGAATCTCATTAATTATAACATTTTTTAATTTCAAAAGTCTAGTTCTGTTCAATTTCTCTTCACGGATTACGATGTTGTTAAAAAAAAAAAATTTAGGCACTTAAACTATGTAGAATACAATTAAATAAAAAAAAACATGACAGACCTCAATAGTAGAGAAGTATCCTCTGCAGCAATTCAATTGACACTAAGAAGTTCATATCCCCCGTGTTTACTTCTAAGTATAAAAGGAAAAAAAATTGTTCTCAGGCATAAAAAAATGAACTGAACAAGGCCAAAATGGAGTACAATAGCACGGAGTGGCCTATTCTTGTCTTTGCCAAAGCCTGGATGGCTGCCTGGGAATAAGAAAAAATTATGTCATTTCTGTAGTTCCTTAATATACTGGGATTTTTCATAGAGCAGAATGGACAGCAGCTACCTCACTGTCAAAGTTTGAGAATTGTTTTCCTTCAACTGCACAAATCTTGAAATTCTTCGAATATAAACCTGGCAGCAATTTCGTCCATCAGAGTAGGGATGAAACCAATTTTAGATACATTTCTCAATTGTTATAATCAATTGGATGCAAAGTGATATATTTTTAATGGTTTCTGTTTCCATTCACATACATTAGATAAACTCCGTACTAAGCACAAGCGAAGAGATAGGCTTACAAATAGAGAATAAAAAAATATAAAATTAAATTACTGAAATTTAAAGTTTATATCAAATATTATTTCTGTAATTTGTGTATAACTTGTTATGATCTCATAATGTATTATTTTAGGATTTAGCCTACTCTTATCTTGATGTATATTGAATTTTATAATGAATGATTTAAAAGAATAAATAATTTAAAAAAAAATTAGAATGAAACTTTTCCATGCACTGTTATCAGATGTTAAAAAAATTTCTATCCCTATTTTTCGTCGGAGTCTGTGAAAATCGGCTAAATAGTGAAAAAATCTGTTTTTTATGCTTTAGACATTTTTTAACCAGCTAGAGAAAGAATTTTCTTATACCTAGTTTTATTGCA